>CM061141.1:78365081-78390080 GCA_030789695.1 Scilla litardierei | reverse complement strand
TCATTGTCCCTTGGCGAACAAACCCTCTTATGGGGTTCGGGGAGGCGAACTGTGCAAGGCGGTCGAATGTAGCTGGAGCAGATCCTGGGGAGATTGATGGTGTTTGTTTTACATTGGATAGTCATGATCTCTACCGAAACCGTACCCCTGGCTCTACTGGAGCCCAATCCGACCCCTCGCTCTCTCCTCCCAAAATCTCCAGAACTCACTTCAGAATTCGGATTGACAGATGAAGAAGCGGAAGCCATTGACAGATCGAGAAGTTACCTAGAAAGGAAAGAGATCACCGAAGCTCTGATGAAGAGATGACCAGTGGCAAGAACTCTCGAGAGCAAAGAAGAGAAGAAGAGAAAACTTTTCGAATTCAAATGCAAAAGTTTTCAACCGTTCCCCCCTCTCCTTGTTTTATAATGGACGTCGGTCGATCTCAACTGTCAAAGGTGCAACACGTGGCAAGATCGGAGGTGGTGGTGTTGCCTCAGCTTCTCCGCAGGGCCGTACACAGCATGTGTCAAGCTTTGAGTGGTGGAGGTGCTTCGATATTCCCCTCGCTATCGAATCGTCATGATGCCTTCCAAGATTTAGCCGTCAACTCGTATTTAATGCAACAGCTGTCATCCATTGGAGTGGAGGACGTCATCCGAGCCTATCCGGACTTCCCGTGTCGAACTCAAATGACATGGGCAACTGTTACGCCCTAAAGGCCGGCCTAGTTGATAAAGGCCCACTCAAATAACCCATCATCAATCCTCATCAATGAGGGCCAGTTCGCCAAAGCTAAGGAAAGCTTGTCGAGACTCAAAGCAGTAAGCCCTTGCGGACTGCCAAGCTCGCCAAAGCAGAGCAGCATGCTCGTCATCCGAGTCAAAGAGAAGAGCCCTCCGGTTGACCGCACAAGCTAGATCGCTCCAGAGTAGCTCGCTCCAGAGGCAGTTCGCCTACTTCTCTGCCCAGAAGCAATCCGCCCATGGAGGAAGACGACACGCCATTAATGGCACTGCCAGTCTCAGTACCGACAAAGTCTGACGAAAGCACACCTAGCCGCTTTACTGCCTGACCATCTACCGAAAGCACGCCTAGACGTTTCACCGCCAGACAGCCTGACAAAAGCGTCGCTTGACAAATGCACCCCTGACACGTTCGGCCCTGACGCCAACGGTCGGCTCCCTGACACCGCCAGCTCAGTAAGAGCAAACGACTCTAGCAGTCTATAAATGCCCCCTCTCCTCCAACGAGGAAGAGGGTTGGTTGGACGAATCGATAACAAATCACTAACACATCTAATATCTTTCTCTCAATCATTCCTTCCCCATTAGTCCTCCATGCAAGCGCCGATCTGCCTTAAGATCGCTCTTCGTGTCCGACATCTCTTCTTCAGTCATATACTGACTTAGGCATCGGAGGGGCTGCAGACTGAAAGCCGATTGGGCCTTTCTGACGAGTTGCTCCTCTTGTAGGAAGTTTGCCATTGCTGCCACCGGACGAGCGACATATGCCATCCTTCACCAACCGACGGGCGACTCCTGTCAATCACAGGCGACTTACTCCATCTGATGGGTGGACTCAAGATCCTCATCTTCAAATCACCCTCGGACCACAGTATACCTCGCCATCACCTCCATCAACTTGTAACCATCGTGCCCTTGGTTCCCCACATCATACAAATTCATTGTAACGGATTCTACCCCGCAACAATCATACATTTGAGATAAGACTCACAAGTTTCTTTCCCTAGCGGTTATGTAAAGTAAGCTACCGGTTGATCGGTCCATATTTTACACCTTTTTTCTGCATATTTTCATGCCATTTTGATTACTCATAGTGCGATTTCGCGATTATTCGACGATATTGTGTTACTTTTCACTATTTCTTGTTTTTGTCGGATTTCAAGAAATATGGAGCAATCGGGAGCAAAAATGAGCTTAAAAGACTTGCACGTGTACCGGAGCGTCGCCCATAACCCTATCAAGGAGCTAATGGCGCTGGATGATGAGCGGGAGAAGAAGGAGATCGATAGAATCGACGAAGAGGCGAGGATGAGAAGAGTTAACTCCAAAAATAGGCCACTCTGCCTAGTAACACAGCCCACTCAGCCAAGTGAAGAAGCGTACTTGGCCGAGTACGACTGATACGAAGAGACCTTATGCTGCAATGTACTCGCCCGAGTGGATAATGCCACTCGGCCGAGTAGAGAACTCCACTCGCCTGAGTGAGATAGAACTTCTGAAGGAAATCAAGGCCAACTCTCTGACTTTTTGAAGCTCTGCAGGGGATCCTACTCAGCCGACTAGGAAGTCCACTCGACCGAGTGAGGAATTCTACTCGGCCGAGTGACATGAGCGCCCAGATTTTCAGACATCCTCTTACTCTTTTGAAATCTGCTATTATTCCAGCAGGTAAAATATTTTTCTCATATTTTTTATGGATAGTAGACTTCATGAAGGTTCCAACACCGCCAAGAACGCACCAATCAAAGGTCGGATGCAATCTGAAGAATTTCTGCAAGTTGACGCTGCAGTGCAGGAATTGATATTCGGCCAGCGTGAGAATCTCACTCGGCCGAGTCAGCGTGGGCCCAAAACTTAAGTTGCAGCCAGAGCTAACTTTGGGCACAAATTTCAGAGGGTTTTTAGGGTTATTTGCTAGGGTTTTGAGGTGACTATATATAGGGAATGTAGCCGTCGTTATAGGGAGAGTCCTGTTTTATTTTCTTGGAGACTTTTTTAGAGGTTCGGCCATGCCCTAGGCCCCCTCTTGGATCTAAAAGCTTGTATTTGGATTGGAATTCTTCATGAAAGCTAAGTATCTTTGTTTTTTTGATTTGAATCTTTGATTTGATATCTTTTTATATGCAAGCAATGTTTTTATTGATTCATATATCGGCATTGCTACACTTGGTTGATCTTTGTTCTAGGGAAGGGGATGAACCCTATGGATCTAATGCCAGATTTGTGATGAATGAATTTCTATGTTACTAGAATTTCTAGAAGGTTAGATTGTGATCGATTTATTACGGATAGCTAGGAATTTCCATTGATCTAGAGTTTGCAAGAGATTGGGCTCTGATCAATGGGAAGGCCTAGATATTCGATTTAGATTTATAATCGAGATTCAGTTGGTTTGGTTTGCAAGAGATTGGACCAAAGCTAGCATGTTTATTATAAGTTTATACCCATATTCGTTTGCAAGAGATTGGACGAATACGAGCTATCATAGTCTAGATCATAACTCAAGTTTGCACGAGAGTGGACTTGAGTTGTGATTCGATGATGATGTCGATCTTAATGCTAGTGGCTTAGATTAGGGTTTGCACGAGAGTGGGCTCTGATCTAGGTTGCTATAGACCTGCAATAGCGCTAGAGCATGAGCTCGGTTCTCTATTTAGTTACGACTAGTTCAACTCAACCTAAGTCTAGTAATATCGAGATTCATGATTCACAATGATGCATGATAATCCGTAGTGGAGATTCCCTAGCTCTAGACTCTTTTATTATATTGAATTTTATCCAACATCTTTATCACCGACACCGACATCCATCATCATTGTCATTACATCACATCATAACCATCTCCACCAATAAACCTTCGTAATCGAGACAACCTAAGATAGATTGGAGCCAACACCACCTCCTCGTGTTCGATACCCGTGATCCACTACACCATGCGCTTACGGTAAAATTTCAATTGTTTTTTGGGTGTATATCCAAGAGCGATCAAGTTTTTGGCGCCGTTGATGGGGAGGTGTTTCCTGTTGGAGCCAATTTGTCACAATTGGGTTGATTAGATTCGTTAAAAAACAATCAAATAAAAAAAACAGAGTGTCACGACCCGCTTCCCTAAAATGGAGGCGAGACGTGAAGAGGTCTGCACGAGAGTGGAGCTGTGAAGCCCCAAACCCGATAAACGTCAATAAAACATAAGCAGGTCCCTGTAACCACAACGGAACAACAATAATAACACAAGGAGAGACTGAAATAAAATCTCAGATCTCATAAATTGTCCAACATGAAAATAAGTCCAACATCCAGAAAAGCCACCAGGCTAAAACAAAAGAGTCTAAAGGCCCAGAACAAGGCCAACAAAAGCAACGACATAACAAAGTATAGGTGCTCCGCACCGATAACAAAACAACTGTCTAAACAAAAGGGAAACACAACGAAAACACTAGGACTGGTCCCCAGTGTCCACGTACTCCCCGTCTAGCACAAGCTCGGGCTCGGCGTCAGCAAACACCTCGTCCTCAACAAGGTACTCAGGCTCAGGATCTAACATGTGTCACCCAAAAGAGTAAAGGGGCACATGTCAGCAAGTTTAAAAGACTTGGGCAAGGAAACTGAAAGTAAGGCAACTAGCAACCTAGCAGTTATAGTATGCATGACATGGCAGTTATAACATGAGTGCACGATCAAGACATGGCAAGACAATTTGTACAAGAGAACAATCAACGGGACAAGACAAGAGTAGCCACGCTACTAACAATCTCAATCAATTCACTAGTCACGTTGTTTGTAGATGTTTACGCCTTACAGCTGAATGGTTTCACATTCGCTGAGTGGCCGCTTAACAACTACCCCAAAACCCAGAGTTTACGTCTTACCACTGCAGTTGCTGATCGGGCAGACTCCCAGTTGATTGGTCGCTTAACTCTTACCCCCAATACCCACACGTAATGGAGCCAGGGTCCCCGCACAATGAGCTCAGCTAGTGAGCCTGGGGTTGCCCCGCACATGAGCTCGCATTCTTAAACATTTGGCGTAGGGGTGCACCTAGCCGGAAACAAGCAATTCGGGCATTGGCTATCAACCAACACATGGCCCGCTTCTGGAACACGAGCCAGGAACACAAGCATTTGTATCGAAGCTACGCAATCACAGAAGCACTTAAAGAATGCAATGACATGACAATTAATTCGCGTACCGTTAATGGAAAGTAAACATGACATGGTAATTGTGCAACATGCTATATGTCGGAACTAGCTTCGTTGTCAAGCTAGTTCTCCAATTTGCGCCTAGGCGAGTATCATTTCGTCGCCTAGCCTCTTTTACGCCTACAACAAGCAAATGGCCTAAAACATGGCCTAAACCCTAAGTGGCAAGTTTCACTTGCCTAGCACCGGGGATGAAGACCACTTCGTCACACGGATGCCAATCTACGGGGAAATCGCTGTTATGGGGGAACAATCATCAAACAACATGAAATTATATTAGGGTTTCATAAAAATACCAATATGCTATGAAAACATAGAGGAATCGATTTCTTACCGAGAGGAAGCGGAAGAAACACTCCGGAGAACCCTAGGATCAGATCTGGAAAAGATTGGAGAAGTTTGTAGAAACTAGGGTTTCGGGGGATTTGGGGATTTTGATGGATTTGGTGAGATTTTGGGGAAGATGAGAGGTAGATAGAGTGAATGAATGGTTTGGATGATGGATTTAGGGCTTGGAATGAAGGATTGAAGCTTGGAGGAAGATGGGGGCTCAAAGGGGAAGATTTTAGGGTTTTGGGTCGAGTTGAGGAAGAAGAAAACGTTTGGGTTGGGTTTAAATAGGATGGGCTGGCGGCTGCCCAGAAATTAGGGTTTTAACACAGGTTAGTCGGTCAAAGAGCAACCACTGACCGACTAGTTTGGCAACTAGTCGGTCGGTCGACCAACGCAGACCGACTAAGTGTAAACAGTAACTTCCGAACGAAAATAGGATTTTAGAATTAGTCGGTCCATGAACAAATACTGACCGACTAGTTTGATATCTAGTCGGTCGGTGAACGTTCTTAGACCGACTAAGAGCAAACAGTAACTCGACTGTACAGTAGAACCAAAAATTAGTCGGTCTGAGTACAAAACTTAACCGACTAGTTTAACAACTAGTCGGTCGAAAGATGAACTTAGACCGACTAAGAATGAACAGTACTGATACTAAAATTTAGATGATGTGTTAGTCGGTTAAAGAAGCATTGCCGACCGACTAGTTTGCAACCTAGTCGGTCAACCAACGTTCTTAGACCGACTAACGATAAACAGTAACTCCTGAGAAATTTAGAAAGCCAACTAGTCGGTCCAAGAAGGATTGCCGACCGACTGGATCGTCATCTAGTCGGTCGGTGCCCCTTCTTATACCGGTTAATAAGCACCAAAAGTACCGATACGGAGCGCGGGGCCCCGGGATCGATTCCTAAGACTCCTAGGCTTGATCTAATAGTAAGATACGGCCGTTATGAAGCCCGTCACGAATGACATACTTCGAAATCGACAATCCTAAGGAAGAAACGAGAAAATACGACGAATCGATCGAAAATGAAAGCTACGGAGACGAAAACCACACATGAGGAGAAAATCCACCAAAACATATATTATATTATAATAAATCCAGATACATGAAAAGCAGTCGTTGCATCCTCCCCAACTTAAGAAAAATTCCGTCCTCGGAATTTCCGAATACTCACGAGTCCGGAAACAAAAGTGGGAAACGCTCTCGCATCTCATCCTCATTCTCCCAAGTAGACTCTCCAGGTGAGCCGTGTCGCCACATCACCCTCACAAGATTGACAATCTTGTTCCGAAGCGATTTCTGACGCCTGTCCAGAATCTGCACTGGATGTTGGTCATACGTCATATCGGGGCGAACGGTAATCTCCGAAAAATCCACCGCATGAGACGGATCGCTAATGTATCGACGAAGCTGCGACACATGGAAAACATTGTGAACTCCTTCCAAAGATGGCGGCAAGGCCAAGCGATAAGCTACCTCGCCAACCCTCTCCAAAATGTCAAACGGTCTAATGTATCGTGGGCTCAACTTCCCACGCTTCCCGAAACGAATCACACCACGATTCGGGGAAATCTTCAAGAACACATGGTCGCCCGGCTGAAACTCCAAAGGACGACGTTTAGCATCCGCCCAATGCTTAAAACGGTCCTGAGCAATCCTCAACCTCTCCCGAATATTCCTGACGATATCCACGGCCTCCACGATCATCTCAGGTCCCAACAACTCCCGATCACCAACGTCATCCCAACTCAATGGCGATCGACATTTCCTCCCATAAAGAGCGGCGAATGGCGCCATGCCAATACTCGCCTGGAAGCTGTTGTTGTAAGAGAACTCCACCAAATGCAGATGGTCCTCCCACGAACCCTTGAAATCCAACATGCACGCCCTCAGCATGTCTTCCAAAATCTGAATCGTCCTCTCGGACTGGCCATCCGTTTGCGGATGGTACGCCGTGCTGAAACTCAGACGCGTACCCAAGCTCTTCTGCAAACTCTGCCAGAACTGAGATGTGAACCTCGTGTCTCTGTCAGACACGATACTCACGGGGACTCCATGAAGTCGCACAACCTCCTGCACGATTCACGTTACATCACTATCCAAACTAGGAAAAGGAAATAAAAACGGAGAGTAAAAGAATTTTTACCTCCATATATCTCCTTGCTAGCGCCTCAGTGGACTGTCCCACTCGGAACGGAATAAAGTGCGCAGATTTGGTCAATCGATCTACGATCACCCAAATCGCGTCATTCTGCTTCGGACTCCGAGGTAGTCCAGTCACGAAATCCATAGTGATGTGTTGCCATTTCCACTCCGGAATCGGAAGCGGTTGTAGCAACCCGGCCGTACGCTGATGCTCCGCCTTCACTTGCTGGCAAACCAAGCACTTGGCTACACTCCGAGCCACGCTCATCTTCATACCATGCCACCAATAATTCAGACGAAGATCCTGGTACATCTTGGTGCCACCAGGATGCACAGAATACGGCGAACTGTGTGCCTCCACCATCAGCTCCTCTCTGATATCCCCAGTTGGCACACACAACCTGGCTCCGTACCTCAGCGAGCCATCCTCATGAATCAAAAAGTCAGTCCGCAGACCGGCTTCCACATGCTCCCGAATCTTTACCAGCTTCGGATCCTCAGCCTGGCCAGCCTTAATCCGATCCACGATCGTCGACTGTACCTGCATGTACATCAACGAAGAAGCCTCCCCAGGAAGAACAATCTCCACACCAGACTCGCAAAAATCCTGCTGCAATCTCCACTGCGAGGTCGACATCATCACCACTGGAAGCCTACTCAAAGCATCTGGAACCACATTCACCTTGCCAGGGTGAAACTGCAAATCAATCTCATAATCTGCCATAAGCTCCAACCATCGACGCTGTCGCATGTTGAGCTCCTTCTGAGTGAAAATATACTTCAAGCTTTTGTGATCGGTGAAAACCTTCACTTTCTCACTCAGCAAGAAGTGCCTCCAAATCTTAAGAGCAAACACAACGGCAGCCAACTCCAAATCATGCGTCGGGTAATTCTTCTCATGAACCTTAAGCTGACGAGACGCATACGCCACAACATGCCCGTGCTGATGCAACACACAACCGAGACCCTTGCCAGAAGCATCGCAAAAGATCTCAAATCCACCGCTGCGATCAGGCACAACAAGAATAGGGGCAGTCGTCAACCTCTCCTTCAGAATACCAAAAGCACTCTCACAATCACCCGACCAAACAAAAGCAACATCCTTCCGCGTCAACCTGGTCATCGGCTCAGCAATACGAGAAAAGTCCTTAATGAATCGCCGATAATAACCAGCAAGTCCAAGGAAACTCCGAATCTCAGACGCAGACGACGGAACAGGCCACTCCCTGATGGCCCTAATCTTCTCGGGATCCACTAAAATACCATCTCCAGTCACCACATGCCCAAGAAAAGCAACTCTATCCAACCAAAACTCGCACTTCGAAAACTTAGCATACAACCGATGCTTCCTCAAAATCTCCAACACCGTCCTTAAGTGCGAGGCATGCTCTTCCTCCGACTTCGAATAGATCAGAATGTCGTCAATAAAGATAACGACAAACTTATCCAAAAAGTCGTAGAAAATCAGGTTCATCAGATTTGTGAAAACTGCGGGCGCGTTAGTTACGCCGAAAGGCATAACCACGAACTCATAGTGTCCATACTTCGTCCTGAACGCTGTCTTCGGAACATCATCCTTCTTCACCTTCAACTGATGGTAACCACTCCTCAAATCCAATTTAGAAAACACCCTCGAACCTCCAAGCTGATCAAAAATATCATCGATGCGAGGCAACAGATATTTATTCTTAATGGTCACCGCATTCAACTCCCGATAGTCCACGCACATGTGACGCGAACCATCCTTCTTTAACCAGCAACACCGGTGCTCTCCACAGAGACACGCTAGGATTAATATAACCCTTCTGCAAAAGCTCATCCAACTGCTTCCGTAACTCTTCCAATTCAGCAGGTGCCATACGATACGGCGCCTTCGAAATCGGCTGCGCACCTGGAACAAGATCGATAGAAAATTCCAAAGCCCGATCAGGCGGCAAACCAGACATCTCCTCGGGGAAGACGTCGCCAAAATCTCGCACCACAGCTGGCCACTCCAACTCCATCTGCGTAGCCACAGCCTCCACCGGCCTGGCCCGAAATCTGACAGGACCAAGCGAACTGCTACCACGACTGAACTCAAACACTGGATGTCCGGGAATCTCGAACACCACCTTCTTCCTCCTGCAGTCAATCGTAGCATAGAAGCTCGCAAGCCAATCCATCCCAAGAACTGCATCATAGTTGATGATGTCGTGGACAATGAAATCAGCGAAAAGCTCATGTCCACAGACCACCAACGAGCAAGAATTGCAACCACGATGCACCGAGACCACGCCATTCCCTGTAACGATATTCTAACTCTTGGAAAGATGGGACGTCGACAAGGAATGCCTCTCCATGAAGCTCCGAGAAATAATGCACATCGATGCACCAGAGTCAAAGAGGACTCGTGCAGGAAATGTGCACACCAAAACCACACCTAACAAGCAATTAACAATCAAACCCTAGTCTAGCAAACAACCATGTTCAAGCAAACAACACAATCTAATCAATCAAACCAGCTAGGAAAGTAACAGCTAGATTGAGGATTACCTGCGATAACCTCATCCACAGCCTCGCTCTCCGCAGCGGTCATCAGAAAAGCCTACCTCCTCGGCGGAACAGCCTGCCGAAAAGCCTGTCCCTGTGGAACAAGAGCTGCTCCACGTCCAGCAGGAACAGACGCTCGCTGCTGCAACGGCTGTGCTGCAACAGGAGCCCTCCGCAGCTGATTCACATGCCGACAATCCTTCGCGACATGGGAAGCATCACCACAAACCAGACACTGGCCCAAAAACTTCCGACACTGATCCTTAACATGGCCAGGCTTGCCATAGAAATGGCAAGACTTCAGAATAGGCCCTCCTGGCCTCTTAAACTGAGCAGACTGGTTCGGCCTGAACCCAGGTCTAACCACAGCTCTCGCCTGTTCCACAGGCCTCTTCCCAGCACCAACAACAGACCCCCTCCTCTGGTTCACGAGCAGCTCCTGCCTCTTGGCTGCTACTAGAACCTTCTGATAGGACTCCCGGTCAGAAGAGGTCACAAAACTCTGGAGCTCTGAAGCAAGTCCCTGCAGGAACCTCTGAGCTCTCTCCTCAGCGTCCTGCACCATCTTTGGTGCAAACCGACTCAGCCTCATGAACTCTTGGTGATACATGTCCACCGACGAGCTCCCTTGCTTCAAATCGATAAAACGCTGCAGCATCTCCTCCCTGGCAGCTTTCGGAAAGAACTCACCCTCAAATCTGGCCTTGAAGGTAGCCCAAGCTATCGGCTCCACCAACATCTTCTCTTCCGCATCCCACCAATTCCGAGCATTATCCTTGAGTTGCCTCTTCGCCAAATCAACCCATCCAGCAGGGGTGATCTTGGCCATCTTCAGATTGTCCTCGATGTTCTGAATCCACTCATCGGCAGCCAGAGGACCCTCAGAACCATCAAAATATGTGGGACCCAGCTCCCGAAATTGCTTCGCTCCTGGCTCAGAGCGAGGGGCATCCAGAAGAGCCCGGGCAGCTCGAGCAAGTGGAGCATTCTGGACTTGCAGAAGCACGCCCTGCTGCACTTGCATCATCTGGAGCATCATCCGCATCATCTCACCGCTGGTGGGTTCCCGCTCAGGCTCCTCATCATGAGGGAGCGCACCACTGCCCCCACCACGGGTGAAACGCCTTCCTGCCATCTAATAACACAGAGAACGAATCAGATTAGACTCATAGCTTATGACATCGGACGTTGAACTTAGTTTATTGGACATTCTAATATTATTATCGCTATTCCAAAAATCGCAGTTACAGAAGGACCTACATGGGCCACCAACAAAACCTGTCACGACCCGCTTCCCTAAAATGGAGGCGAGACGTGAAGAGGTCCGCACGAGAGTGGAGCTGTGAAGCCCCAAACCCGATAAGCGTCAATAAAACATAAGCAGGTCCCTGTAACCACAACGGAACAATAATAATAACACAAGGAGAGACTGAAATAAAATCTCAGATCTCATAAATTGTCCAACATGAAAATAAGTCCAACATCCAGAAAAGCCACCAGGCTAAAACAAAAGAGTCTAAAGGCCCAGAACAAGGCCAACAAAAGCAACGACATAACAAAGTATAGGTGCTCCGCACCGATAACAAAACAACTGTCTAAACAAAAGGGAAACACAACGAAAACACTAGGACTGGTCCCCAGTGTCCACGTACTCCCCGTCTAGCACAAGCTCAGGCTCGGCGTCAGCAAACACCTCGTCCTCAACAAGGTACTCAGGCTCAGGATCTAACATGTGTCACCCAAAAGAGTAAAGGGGCACATGTCAGCAAGTCTAAAAGACTTGGGCAAGGAAACTGAAAGTAAGGCAACTAGCAACCTAGCAGTTATAGTATGCATGACATGGCAGTTATAACATGAGTGCACGATCAAGACATGGCAAGACAATTTGTACAAGAGAACAATCAACGGGACAAGACAAGAGTAGCCACGCTACTAACAATCTCAATCAATTCACTAGTCACGTTGTTTGTAGATGTTTACGCCTTACAGCTGAATGGTTTCACATTCGCTGAGTGGCCGCTTAACAACTACCCCAAAACCCAGAGTTTACGTCTTACCACTGCAGTTGCTGATCGGGCAGACTCCCAGTTGATTGGTCGCTTAACTCTTACCCCCAATACCCACACGTAATGGAGCCAGGGTCCCCGCACAATGAGCTCAGCTAGTGAGCCTGGGGTTGCCCCGCACATGAGCTCGCATTCTTAAACATTTGGCGTAGGGGTGCACCTAGCCGGAAACAAGCAATTCGGGCATTGGCTATCAACCAACACATGGCCCGCTTCTGGAACACGAGCCAGGAACACAAGCATTTGTATCGAAGCTACGCAATCACAGAAGCACTTAAAGAATGCAATGACATGACAATTAATTCGCGTACCGTTAATGGAAAGTAAACATGACATGGTAATTGTGCAACATGCTATATGTCGGAACTAGCTTCGTTGTCAAGCTAGTTCTCCAATTTGCGCCTAGGCGAGTATCATTTCGTCGCCTAGCCTCTTTTACGCCTACAACAAGCAAATGGCCTAAAACATGGCCTAAACCCTAAGTGGCAAGTTTCACTTGCCTAGCACCGGGGATGACGACCACTTCGTCACACGGATGCCAATCTACGGGGAAATCGCTGTTATGGGGGAACAATCATCAAACAACATGAAATTATATTAGGGTTTCATAAAAATACCAATATGCTATGAAAACATAGAGGAATCGATTTCTTACCGAGAGGAAGCGGAAGAAACACTCCGGAGAAACCTAGGATCAGATCTGGAAAAGATTGGAGAAGTTTGTAGAAACTAGGGTTTCGGGGGATTTGGGGATTTTGATGGATTTGGTGAGATTTTGGGGAAGATGAGAGGTAGATAGAATGAATGGATGGTTTGGATGATGGATTTAGGGCTTGGAATGAAGGATTGAAGCTTGGGGGAAGATGGGGGCTCAAAGGGGAAGATTTTAGGGTTTTGGGTCGAGTTGAGGAAGAAGAAAACGTTTGGGTTGGGTTTAAATAGGATGGGCTGGCGGCTGCCCAGAAATTAGGGTTTTAACACAGGTTAGTCGGTCAAAGAGCAACCACTGACCGACTAGTTTGGCAACTAGTCGGTCGGTCGACCAACGCAGACCGACTAAGTGTAAACAGTAACTTCCGAACGAAAATAGGATTTTAGAATTAGTCGGTCCATGAACAAATACTGACCGACTAGTTTGATATCTAGTCGGTCGGTGAACGTTCTTAGACCGACTAAGAGCAAACAGTAACTCGACTGTACAGTAGAACCAAAAATTAGTCGGTCTGAGTACAAAACTTAACCGACTAGTTTAACAACTAGTCGGTCGAAAGATGAACTTAGACCGACTAAGAATGAACAGTACTGATACTAAAATTTAGATGATGTGTTAGTCGGTTAAAGAAGCATTGCCGACCGACTAGTTTGCAACCTAGTCGGTCAACCAACGTTCTTAGACCGACTAACGATAAACAGTAACTCCTGAGAAATTTAGAAAGCCAACTAGTCGGTCCAAGAAGGATTGCCGACCGACTAGATCGTCATCTAGTCGGTCG
The DNA here is from genome assembly GCA_030789695.1 of Scilla litardierei. Classification (NCBI taxonomy): domain Eukaryota; kingdom Viridiplantae; phylum Streptophyta; class Magnoliopsida; order Asparagales; family Asparagaceae; genus Scilla; species Scilla litardierei. Next base: position 78,376,580 of record CM061141.1, on the reverse strand, counting down.
GTGCCCCTTCTTATACCGGCTAATATGCACCAAAAGTACCGATACGGAGCGCGGGTCCCCGGGATCGATTCCTAAGACTCCTAGGCTTGATCTAATAGTAAGATACGACCGTTATGAAGCCCGTCACAAATGACATACTTCGAAATCGACAATCCTAAGAAAGAAACGAGAAAATACGACGAATCGATCGAAAATGAAAGCTACGGAGACGAAAACCACACATGAGGAGAAAATCCACCAAAACATATATTATATTATAATAAATCCAGATACATGAAAAGCAGTCGTTACAAAGAGAGAGAGTGAGATTTTTCCACACCACCTGATATTATTATTTTCTTTATCTCCCTTTGTACTACTGACGTCTTTTCCAGGTTGTCTACTTTGCTTGATCTGGTACAGTTGCTACAGCGATGGTACTTCCAAAGAAGATGTGACCGGGTTCTATACAATCCTACATATATCTCGCTACATTCTGTCAAGCTGATGGAGAATCATTCAGGAAAGCCTTGTCCAGGTCTGAAAGAATGTTAGGAATGTTCCAGACGGAGTCAGACCATGAGTGGGATGGTTCCATGCTATTTAATATCTTCGCTAGAAGGCTAAAGAGACCGTCATGTGAGTTTATGAAGAGGATGCAAGTGAGAAAGTTCAGTGATCTGCAGTTGGCAGCAACCTTGGAGCAATTGATAGATGATGCTCGATCTACTGGTTCATTAACCGTTATGGTAGGTAAACCATCCAACCAATTATTCATCAATTTCGTTATGGCTAATGTCTCTGGTGCAGGTACTATTATAGATGGAGTGTATGCTTCACTTGAAGGTGATAATATCCACTTTTACACCATCAACACTCCACGAATAGAGACATCTAAGCTGTTGAAGGAGGACACATATATGGACATATTGAGAAACATTGTCGACGTAGTTCGAGAAACCAGTCCATTGACAATAACGGCAGGTGATCCTTTTGAGCTCGGATTTCAAAACTTTATTACTCATTGTATCTATTCCACAGGCACAATTGATGATGTAGTCTATGCTCTAGTTGAGGGGCACAAGACCCATTTTACACCACTATCGAGATATATGAGCCCATGAGCCACCTTGTGCCATCGTCACCTCCCATTGCCACACATATGAGTCAAAGCAGCCTATACCATCAGAGGATATTATTGAGGATGTCATACCTATAGTAGCGGAGCAGGCCATCAAGGAGAATGTGACTTCTAACGATGACATCTGCACACAGATGGAGCCCGAATTGTGCCCCCTCCTTTCGAGCTACCACAGTCATCCCCACCTTCTACAGAGGCTGAGCATCCCTCAGAAGACCACCCTTCCACTAACGCTGAGGTCATCCTATGGAGCTTATGGCTCCCATTCTGGGAGATCTCTTTACCCCCTCGTTTCTTACGTTTGATTCCCTTCCCGTGTATGATGTTTACTATGATTTATATTCTAATAACTCATTTTGCCTTTTGTAGGATTCACATACATACGATCAAGAGGTACGATGGGACGTGTATGAGGAGGAGAGCGAGGAGTTAGCACCCATGGATGCTATTGAGTATGATCAGTAGGTGCGATGGGATAAGTCTGACGATGATGAGAAGTTGCCTGATGAGACCCGCGCCTATATGCCAAAGCTACCTGAACAACCTGAGGCAAACAACGAGGAGTTAGTCGACGTGGTGTACGAGAGTAGAGATTTATTTTCAGGGAAGTTTTGTCAACCATTATTAATTTTAAATATTTTTTGATGACCTTCTTTGGAATACATTTATTTTAGGGAAGAATTATCCACATCAGATTGATGCGGCTTATCTCTTGCAGGGTACAGATGTAGTCCTTGTAGAGATGCTGGGAGACGCATTACTGGAATCTAATGGAGTCCATGGACACATGCACCTGGCGAAGCCATGGAAGGAGCAGTTGGAGCAGTTGCCTGCACCAGTAAATATACTGGATCCGCCTTTTGCTATAGGTGATATCAATCCAGTAGTGTAGTATTTTATGCTTTCAATAAACATGAATCCTTTCGACAGCAAGAGGACCGTATAAATTTGCTTGAATAAATATCACATCATATGACGACAACAAAAATATTTTACACCCCAAACCCATTATATATATTAATTGCCCTCTTCATATTTTGATACGCCACATCCTTTTGCTCACTACCATCGAGTATTTCTTTCAAGTAATTACTCACATTCTTATTCGGTTGACTCGATCTCACTTAGCAAAGCTGTGACATTTTTGATCGAGTCGTTTGAATAAGATTGTCTGGTATAAGCTGGGGGAAGGCGCTCTCATGCGTCATTGCATGTGCTTGAAGTTGCATTAGGATTTCATGTCATTCATTTCATCATTTTTCATTCACCCCCCATATTTATTGTTGTTCCTTATATTCTTCCATTATGATCACATAGAGGACAATGTGAAGTTTAAGCTTGGGGAAGTGCATACCCATGCCATTTAGTTGCATGTTTAATTTTTTAGGGTATTTAGAATTTTTCAAAATTTTTGCATCATCTTTTTTATTTACCCATCTTATTTTCCTTTTATGTGTGTTCATGCATCATATTGTGTGCGTGACTTTTCTTCTTTTCTTTTATTTTGCTAAATTTGTTCCTTATGATGATATCTCTTATTGCTTTAGCAATCATCACGATGCTTATTATTCATTGCCATGCTACTTAGAGTATTCCATAGTCTTGCTATTCACATGTGCTTGCAAATCTATTTCTTTTGATGACTCCTCTAAGTAATTGCATGGTATTTATTGAAACTGAATGAAAGGATTAGTGCTTAGTATGCTTTTGTTAGAATTGCACCAAGATTCATGCATCATATCTGAAGCATCAGTTTTATTGTCTTATTCACCTTCTGTTGCGTGCCCGATATGATTGTAAACTTTACTGCTTGACTTCACTATTTATTGAAAAGATTGAGAATATCCATGCCTACATATGAGTTGTAGTTGAAGTATTATCTTATTGAACCGTTTGTGCACATCTTAGAGTGAACCAAGTGTTAAATCAGTTCCTTCTCCACATATATCTTTTTATTCTCTACATGTCACTTGAGTTCACCTCCTAAAGCTACTTATATCGCATCTATTTCCCAAAAAATCCCTACAAAAGAAAAAAGGCTAGCTCCAATAAGTACAAAAAGCCAAAAAGGAGCCATAAACCAAAAATACAAACATGTAGCTCCTACAAAAATCCAAAAAGAAAAATGAGAAACAAAAAGTTCAAAAAGAAAAAAATATTTCTCTATCTCATTATTGGAGCCACAAATTACTTGGAAAAACCAAGGGAAAAATCCCATTTTCCACTATCATATTTCTTTAAATGTGATGCCTCAAGCTAAGCTTGGGGGAGTGAATTCACTTGACCATATGAGTGAGTACGACATTAGAGTGGAGAGGTGCACGAATTGGGAAGTTTGATAACACTGAGACTTAGCAAATTACTTTGGTTATGGAGATTTTTCATGATTTGAAATAAACTTATGAATGCCATGACTCTTATTCTATTCTCTATTGCATGCTTTGTGTATCTTATATGCTTCATTTATAACTTTTGATTGAAAAGTGCATCGTCAATGATTTGTATATTAACTTCTATGAAATTCGTGATGTGGATATGAATTGATTGCATGAATTTAGAGAGTCCCTTCCTTTGTTCTTAAAAGCTTGCAAGTATCATGTTTAAGTAAGATATGATATCTTTATAGCATGTGATTCGTATTTTCTCGAGTTATCGTGATGTGTAGCTTATGGCTTGAGATCTGAGAGAATAATCTAGCGACCCCTTCCACTTCGTATTCTTTTTCTTCCATTTCATTTCCTTTGTTTTCATTTCCTGAGTTCGTCTCTCTACTTATCTTCCTCAAGGACGAGTAAGAGGCAAGCTTGGGGGATTTTGATCGGTCCATATTTTACACCTTTTTGCATCTTTTCATGACATTTTGATTGCTCATAGTGCGATTTTCACGATTATTCGATGATATTGCGTTACTTTTCACTATTTCTTGTTTTTGTCAAATTTCAGGAAATATGGAGCAATCGGGAGCAAAAATAAGCTTAAAGGACTTGCACGCGTACTAGAGTGTCGCCCATGGCCCTATCAAGGAGCTAACGGCGCTGGATGATGAGCGGGAGAAAAAGGAGATCGATAGAATCAACGAAGAGGCAGGGAGGAGAAGAGTTAACTCCAGAAATAGGCCACTCGGTCGAGTAACACAGCCCACTCAGCCGAGTGAAAAGCGTACTCGGCCGAGTACGACTGATACGAAGAGACCTTGTGCTGCAATGTACTCGCCCGAGTGGATAATGCCACTCGGCCGAGTAGAGAACTCCACTCGTCCAAGTGAGTCAGAACTTTTGAAAGAAATCGAAGCCAACTCTTTGACTTTTTGAAACTCTGCAGAGGATCCTACTCGGCCGAGGAGGAAGTCCACTCAATCGAGTGAGGAATTCTACTCGGCCGAGTGACACGAGCGCCGAGATTTTCAGACAGCCTCTCACTCTTTTGAAATCTGCTATCATTCCAGCAGAAAAAATATTTTTCTCATATTTTTTATGGATAGTAGACTTCATGATGGTTCCAACGCCACCAAGAACGTGCCAATCGGAGATCGGATGCAATCTGAAGAATTTCTGCAAGTTGATGCTGTAGTGCTGGAATTGCTACTCGGCCAGAGTGAGAATCTCACTCGGCCGAGTCAGCATGGGTCTAGAACTTTTATGGCCAGAGCTGCCTTTGGGCCCGAATTTCAGAGGATTTCTAGAGTTATTTGCTGGTTTTGAGGTGACTATATATATGGAATGTATCCTTCATTAGAGGGGAAGTCCCGTTTTATTTTCTTCGAGACTTTTTAGAGGTTAGGCCATGCCTTAGGCCACCTCTTGGATCTAAAAGCTTGTATTTGGATTGGAATTCTTCATGAAAGCTAAGTATCTTTGTTTTTGTGATTTGAATCTTTGATTTGATATCTTTTTATATGCAATCAATGTTTTTTTGTTGATTCCTATATCGTTATTGCTATGCTTGGTTGATCTTTGTTCTAGGGAAGGGGATGAACCCTATAGATCTAATGCTAGATTTGTGATGAATGAATTTCTATGTTGCTTGCTAGAAGATTAGATTGTGATTGATTTATTACGAATAGCTAGGAATTTCCATTGATCTAGAGTTTGCAAGAGATTGGGCTCTGATCAATGGGAAGGCCTAGATATTCGATTTATATTTATAATCGAGATTCACTAGGTTTGATTTGCAAGAGATTGGACCAAAGCTAGCATTTTTATTATAAGTCTATACACATATTCGTTTGCAAGAGATTGGACGAATACGATCTATTATAGTCTAGATCATAACTCAAGTTTGCACGAGAGTGGGCTTGAGTTGTGATTGGATGATGATGTCGATCTTAATGCTCGTGGCTTAGATTAGGGTTTGCATGAGAGTCGGCTCTGATCTAGGTTGCTATAGACCTGCAATAGCGCGAGAGCGTGAGCTCGGTCCTCTATTTAGTTACGACTAGTTCACCTCAACCCAAGCCTAGTAATATAAAGATTCACGATTCACAATGATGCATGATAATCTGTAGTGGGGATTCCCTAGCTCTAGACTCTTTTATTATATTGAATTTTATCCAACATCGTTATCACCGACACCGACATCCATCGCCATTGTAATTACATCACATCATAACCATCTTCACCAATAAACCTTCGTAGTCGAGCCAACCTAAGATAGATTGGAGCTAACATCACCTCCTCGAGTTCGATACCCGCTCGCCACTACACCGTGCGCTTGCGGTAAAACTACAATTGTTTTTCAGGTGTATAACCGGGAGCGATCATCGATCATACCTCGATATAGAGGAACGTCTACATCTTTTCCGTTTCCATCATTGTGTAGATGGGTTGTCTTACTCATGGGAGTCCGTTTACTACAAGGAGATTCCATCCCGAATGGCTTGAAAAGCTTCCGGTGTACTTTGTTTGATGTATGAAAGTTCAATCCTTCATTTACCAAATTTGTAGTCTAAGGAAGTAGTTGAACTCATCCATATGTCTCATTTCGAATTCATCCTTCATAGGCTTAGAAAATTCTTAGCAAAGATTAAAGTTAGTAGAACAAAATATTATATCGTCTACTCTTGCAGGGAAGAATCTGCTACAATGAATTTGTATTGATGTGTGAAACCAAGTGCACGATGGTTACAAGTTGATGGAGGTGATGGCAAGGTCTGCTGTGGTCTGAGGGCAATTTGAAGATGAGGATCTTGAGTCCGCCTGTCAGATGGAGTAAGTCACCTGTGATTTACAGGACTCGCTCGTCGGTTGGTGAAGGAGGCACAGGTCGCTCATTTGGTGGCAGCAAGGGCGAACCTCCTACAAGAGGAGCAACTCGTCAGAAAGGCCGGGCCGGCTTTCAGCCTGTAGCCCCTCCGATGCCTAAGTCAGTATATGACTAAAGAAGAGATGTCAGACACGAAGAGCGATCTTAAGGCAGATCGGCGCTTGCGTGGTGGACTAATGGGGAAGGAATGATTGAGAGAAAGATATTAGATGAGTTAGGGATTTGTTATCGATTCGTCCAACCAACCCTCTTCCTCGTTGGAGGAGAGGGGGCATTTATAGACTGCTAGAGTCGTTTTCTCTTACTGAGCCGGCGGTGTCAGGAGGTCAGGGAGCCAACCATTGGCGTCAGGGCCGAACGTGTCAGGTGTGCTTTTGTTAGGCAGTCAGGCCGTAAATGTCAGACGATGCTTTTGTCAGGCTGTCTGGCGGAGAAACGGCTAGGTGAATGGCGTCTGGGTGAGCTTCCTATGGGGCGAGCTGGTTAGGGCTCGAGCTGTTCCCAGGGCGAGCTTGTCGTTCTGCTTGGCGAGCTTCCTTAGACCTCGAGGAGCTTTGGTAAACTTGGCTTCATTATGGAGATTTGGCTGGTCAAGACTCGGGCCTTGAACAAGTGGGCCTAGATCGTCTGTGTCGATCTTGATGTCGTAAAAATTGCCCCTGTCATACGAGTTCGACATGGGAAGCCCGGATCGGCTCGGAAGACGAATTTCACTCCAATAAATGACATCAGTAGTATTAAATGCGAGTCGATCGCTGAATCTCTGAAAGCATCATGACGATTCGGTAGTAGGGGGATATCGAAGTGCATCTGCCACACGGAGCTTGACACGTGGTGCGTGTGTCAAGCCCCATTCCCCAAAATACCCGGCATCGAAAATTTTTTTCCCAAGTATTCTGAAGAGTGAGGGTGATGAGATAGGAAAAGAAACGGAGAGAAGAAACTGAACAAGCAGGACACTGCGCACATGCTGGTATAGTACAAATAAAGCTTCACAATAACATCAAAACGATCTCATGAATACATAGATCAACAACAACATAACATATATATAACAACTTCTATTTATATACATAACCCAGGTACACTACTACATGAACACCGTCATTCTCTACCTCCCAAGACAACCATATCACACCACAAGACAACTCACATCAAGTGCTATCCCTGAGCCCAGCTCCAAATCACCTCCAACCATGCTACTTCTGCTACCTGAAAAATGGGAAGGAGCACGTCAATGCGTGCCCCAGTAGGAACTAACTTGGGTTTGGAACTCTGTTTTAGGGTTATCAGATCACAAGGCAAGCAAGAGAAATAGTGCATGTATCTAAGTGATATAGTGACAATTAAATAGATAAAACAAAGGAATCATACCTGCGGTCCCATGTCGAGTTACTGCAAGAAAAGGGTTAGCACGAATGATAATGATAATAATAATAACAAAAGTGTTCAAGCAAACATCATCTAATAAGGAGAGTGCAAGTGCCTGAGGCATAACACAGAGTCACAAAGAAACAGGCAAAGCGAAGGGGAGTACTGTCAGCAGAAGGAGTAACAAACACAATTCTTATTTTATTATTTTATATTTAAATTAATTGGAACTTGGGTAAACTGTGTGATACAAGGACCTGGACTTCACCCCAAATTTGAACATAGCACACGATGCAGTGGACACGGGCACTGTACGCCGGGCCTCTCACCTCCCCCGTCCCTGGCAGGAGTGAGGCTCTCCACATAACCCAACCTCTGTATGACCCCTCCACTTCCAGTAAAGGCGAGTGGGTGTAAAAATCCCCTCCACTCCCGGTAAAGGCGAGTGGGTGTAAACTCCACACATCACATAATCATCTCCCAACTTCACAGTCCATGCCTCATATCCACAATTTACTAAAATCCCACCTAAACACGGGCTTTGCTACTCACCCTCATTAGAGAGGACTGCGACATTCAAGAGTTTCATTTAATCATTTTAATAATGAAGGAGTCATGTTGCATGGCATCACACTCCATATTTTCATCAACATGGGTCATGCACCGAAGTGTCATGCCCTCCATTGTATTCATACCAACTCATCATCACCTCACATATAGTACCATGCATGACAGGCTCCCAACATTACAAGTTCCTATGAAATTTCAATTCATATCCACACGATTGGGCATTTCTCACATTTCTAGCATTTGCCTTCATTCAGGAATTTCATCGAACACCTGACTGGCATCATTCATAACGAAGCAACATAATAACATTTACATGTGCCAAGGGCATGAACATTCATTTCACTATACAACCATATTAAGCAAGAACAATGATGGCCAATTAACCACATTTAATGAATAAAAATAGCACTTAGTGTATTTAGCTTGCTGAAATTGCAAGACCAACCATAAAGATCAACATATTTCATCCATTTTTCTTGGGAATTTAACAAAACTTTATAAGTGAAAGTTGAAGATATGATAGTTATGGATTTTCATATAACATTTCATGCAAAAATATGAACTATATGATTTTTGATGAATTAATTAGTGAAGTGTGTCAATTCTGTTTTTCAGACAGATTTCAGGGCATGTATTTAAAGCCAATTTTGGGCACGTTGGGGGTAGAAATTCAATATATATGCACTCTGATGAATTTTTAGGAAAACTTGTTATCTTTCCAACAAGACCAAAATCATAAAATTCCATGATGTGTTCAGGTGTTTAGGCCAATTTTACTGAAATATATCAAAGCTGGAAATCATATAGACATGCTGTAAAGATGGATTTATTTCTCCTGATTCCTGAATTGAAACTATGTCAAATTTATATGATTTTTGGGTAGAACTTCAAGATCTACAAGCTCATATTTTTTTTCGAAACCTAATTCGAGCTACAGTAACCAATATTATAGAAATAACACATAACAAAATTTCAGGATTTTAAAGGGGATAGCTTTGTTAAGAATTTCAAGGGATACTTTGTAAAATTGAAACATGGCTCATGTAATTTCACCATCCCTAATTCATATCAAGTAAAACATACTATAAAAACATGGTTGCAAGAATAAAGGAGTGGAATTCCAAACCAAAGAAGTTCTTAACTCAAAGCTTGATTTTCCTCCTTTCTTTCTTTTCCTTTCTTCTCCATCTTCTTTCTCTCTTCAACCTACTTGAGAAACTTAATTTTTGGATGGGAGAATTAGGGGTTTGATTTGAAGAATGAGGGGAAAGGGGGAGCATGGTGGCCGGCCATGTAGGGAAGGAAAAGGGAGGAAGAAAAATGAAAGATAAAAGAAAGGAAGATTAAAGAAAAAAAGAGAAACTTCCTTCAAAATATCTCTCTAGAAAACTCTTAGGATAAGCATGCAACATGTCCAATGACAAAAATACCCTCTTGACTTCCCACTAATTACAAGTGTGCCATTACTTTATGTACCGACCACCTAAGTATGTACGCACAGCAGTTTTAGTCAAAAAGACCGTTTTGCCCCTAGTCTTTCTAAAAATTTACGGGGGTTGCCATTGACCCCTAACCCCTTTCACACTTGCATGGCTCTTCCTACACACATCCACGCCCATCCATGCATGCATACATGCATCACACACACGCGTCTAATACATTCCTGTTGTTTTGCACTGACGACGTCTTTCACACTTCTCTACTTTCACACTTCACATTCACTTCCGTTAGCCACGTATTACGGCCCAATCCCCCTCTCACTACGTTACATATATCGATAACTACGTTTATTTCATGCCTACGTATGCATTGTATGCGAATATACAACGCGTATACAGTAAAATACACGTATAGGTCAAAACAGGGCATTACAGCGAAGTTGGAGTCTAATGGACAACCTTCGAACTTGGCATGTGGTTTCCGCTTAAACCCCACCTTCTTCATTTGCTGAACTTCCTCGAACTTCCTCTCACCCAACTATCACCGGACTCCATCGGTTCATTGGTTGGCTTCGTCAACCTTTGTGCTATCAGCGGGATAAGTCCAAGCGCATCGCTCTTTCAGCACTACCTTGTAGTGAAGAAGAAGGGGGTGTATCGCAGTGTTCTTGCGAGGATGGATCGACATCTCATCGTTGAGGCACCGAGCGAGGGGAGAGAATGGAGGGATAGGTTTGTCTTCGTCTCGATGTTGGCGGAATCGATGTTGAGGTCGAACTGGGGGACAACGAACCCCTTAATGAACAAGTGGAAACCCCTTGCGGGGCAAGACCTGGAGATCTCCAAGGCTTTGGAGGAGATCCCCGAGGCGATCAGGAAGCACGCGAACCTGATCAAGGGCGACCAGTTTGCCCAAAATTTCTGGCCCGAAGGTATTACGATCTTGGCGAGCTTCTCCATATACGCTCACCCTGATCTTTGTTCTCTTTTGCAGGTGCAGCCATGATCCTTTCACGGGAAGAGATGATGAGGAGGGCTAGGGAGCCGGCGTCCTCAGATCCTGCGGCCAAGAAGTCTTCTGCCTAGAGGAAGGTCAAAAAGTTGGCGACGAAGGAGTTGGCGAGCAAGCTGGGGAAGAAGAGGGGCCCCAGGGTGGTCATTGGGGGCGAGGAGGGAGAGCGCTTGACGTCCCCTGTTTGTGAGCATGCGAGTGTGCAATAGGATTGGGGGTACCAGATTTAAATATTTATACCGCAAGCGCACGGTGTTGTAGTGTGGCTTTGGGGTCGAACACAGGGAGGCGTGGTTGTGCTTGTGGCAGAAGAGACCCGATTCACCCTATAGGTGAGCTAGCCCGAATCGATCGTTGGTTTTTCACAAAATGAATACGAAGGATAAACAATATAAAGGGAAACCTAGGACTTCGGTTTCCACCCTATCATGTGTTCTCACTACTACGACCGACGGATAGGAACACGGTCGGAATTAGGGTTTAATGGTGAGACTTTGCCTCTAAGAGTGATACCAGCGTCCCATGGGCCCGATATTCCGGTCGGTGCCCAGGATGATACGTCGGACTACCCGGGTTCGTGTAGAGGAATATGCCCGTGGATCATTTGTATTTGATGCAAATGAAAATTTAAGCCTAGATAGGGACTAATTTGCATACGATGCAAAAGAGATTAAATGTGTCTTAAATTGTTTAAGACTATATTTAATTAAATAAATGCATTGAAA
>CM061141.1:78343582-78364581 GCA_030789695.1 Scilla litardierei | reverse complement strand
AAACTTTGGTCCGTTTTGCGGAGTTGGCTAGGGACGATAGATCATCAGTCCGAGATTCGTTCGGTTGCGAGGGGAGTCGCCCATCGACTTACGGCCGACGAAGGAGTCTGGTCGGCCAGCTGGGGGAGTTGTCCACAGTCTTACGGTCGATCTCGTTCGTTCGGTGGTGAGGGGAGTTGCCCCTCGACTGGTCGGCCTGCTAGGGGAGTTGCCCCCAGCCTTACGGCCGATCTCGTTCGATCAGTGGCGAGAGGAGTTGCCCCTCGACTTACGGTCGACGAAGGAGTAAGTCGACCAGCTGGGGGAGTTGCCCCCAGCCTCATGGTCGGTGGGTCGATTGGCCTGCTGAGGGAGCTATCACTCAGTCTTATGGTCAATCGAGTGATCAGCCAGCTGGGGGGAGTTGCCCCCAGCCTTATAGTTGATCTGGTCGGTCCGCTGGGGGAGTTGCCCCCAGCCTTACGACCGATCCGTTCGGTTGCGAGGGGAGTTACCCCTCGTCTTACGGCCAACGAAGAAGTGAGTCGGCCAACCGGGGGAGTTGCCCCCATCCCTTCGATTGATCCGTTCGTTCGGTTGCGAGTGGAGTCGCCCCTCGACTTACGGCCGAAGAAGAGGTGAGGACCTTGTGAAGATTTTCGAAGATTCCATGGTGGCGCTCTGCCACCACTTCGTCCAGCTCGGGTGGATGCAGGAGCTGTTCAGCAAGCGGGGACCCAGCAGCACGGTTAGAGGTGCGGTCTGGATGCTCGAACTCGAATGGCGGGGCTTCGGCCAGATCGGCTCGGCCACGGTCGGAGGAGCGGCCTGGATGCTTGAACTCGGACGGTGTGGCTTCGACCAGATTGGCTCGGCCACGGTCGGAGGAGCGGTCTGGATGATCGAACTCGGACGGTGGGGCTTCGGCCAGATCGGCTCGGCCACGGTCGGAGGTGCGGTCTGGATGCTCGAACTCGGACGACTGTGCTTCAGCTTGGCTTACGAAGAGAGCTCGGCAAGTAGGAGCCACGATCTTGGTAGGCGAGCTCGCAATCTGGACGACAATGATCCAAATTAAATCATTGAAGAAGACGGGCTCTAGGGCAGTTCAGCGAGCTCAGATCTTCCTCTGGGTGCTTCGATCAACAATCGGCGAGCTTCGGTAGGGTGTTGCAAGTTCCAATGAGGTTGGGCAAACTTGAGAACATGTTCTCTGCCATCGGATCTGAGGGCTCCACGAAGCTAGCTGTTGTTCAGATCCGAGCGCGAGCACCCCGGGAAGGAGCGAAAGTGCTGGTCTGTCACTGTCTACGACCATCGCAGAAGCAGTCCCCGATCTCTTGGCATTGGCGGTCGCTTGACGGACCGGGCCACCCTTTGCACAGAGCTTTAGCACCTGCTTGGGGGGGAGGGCATCCCCTCCTAAGCTACCCTCGCCATCAGATCCGATATCTTCCGCTCGTCCCTCGACAGTACGACAGTGGGGCATCTCGGATGTCGTCGGAGAGGGCTCGGCACGATCGATATGATCGGTACGCTAAGGAGTCTGGGTGAAGGTGCCAAGTTTTGAAGACGAGGGCTCGGTGAGGGCCTGCTCGATGATCGCAACTGTTTAGCAGGGTTGGCAGCCGCTCAAGTGAAGCGAGGGCGAATCGAAGAGTCATCGGCAGCCCTTGGGGACGATATCGAACGGTCTGACGCCGCGATCTTGGATCTCACCGTCGATCCTTGTGGCTTCCGTGACTTGATCTCCGGTAGCAGTAGGGAAGACATCAGCCGGAGTGAACTGCCATCGGAGGAAGTCTCATCGACGGTGAGCGCTGCGACAGGATCGTCGAGCCTGAACTTGAGGTCGATGGGATCATCGAGCCTGAAGCCTGGAGTTTCTTCAGTGCTTGCTTTCGGTACCTCCATGCCGCCAAGATTGACGGGCTGACACCCCACGTCCTTAAGCAATTGGCGGCTCTCCTCTCCAGCGCTAAAGGGCAATGTCTGTATCTGTCGACGAAGCCGAGGAGGGCGAGGGAGACTCTATCTCAAGGACTCGAGATGGGCGACGTGGCTCAGGAAGAAGCCGCACCGCTGCTCGATCGCCTGTTTGATGAAGCTTCTTCGGTCTCTCCGAAGCCGGACGACCTCCTCGTCTTCAATCTTGGAGGACGAGGGTCCCGTGTCTACGTCACGAATTTCCAGTGCTGGATCCAACTTTTTGGGATCAGTCGATCGGTTCGGATTCAGGTTGGGGGCGCAGCTGAGGGAGCACGAGGGAAGAAGCGGAGCTTGATTCCAAGAAGATGCCAAATTTATTGATACGCTGAGCCTGAGAGGACATCATGGGTATGCCGCTTCGACAAAGGTTTGGTCCGACGAGCGCTACTCCGACGGCTTTCAGCAGGGGGAGTTGCAATGGGAGGCCTGAGCCCGGTTAATCGCCACATCCCCGTGCGAAGCAGATCGCTTGTCTCATCGTAGTTTCGACATGTTGCCTATTGAAGAACAAATCACTGAGCAGAGGATTTCGTCCAGAAAAACAAATCAATGATTGCTTTAAAAAGAGAAAATATGGAGGTAGAAAACTAATCCGTGATCTGTCGAAGCCATCGGCCTTGAAACACTTTGGGGCCTGGGTGCTTGAATCGGCCCAGTTGATGGTCGACATTGTTGGTTCTGTCGCTCGACGGCCCTTCGACAACCTCTATCCTCGCGGATCACAGTTGGATCTGTCGCTTGATAACCTACTACAGCGGTGTTCAAGCTCCGGCAAGTCGACGCTGAGTCGAATCTGAGTTTTGAGCAACAAGAGCCCGGAGTGGTGTAGGCGAGATCGGATCTCTTTCGCACGAGGCATGGCGAGCTTCGGTCGTTGTCGATTTTGAGTTGGGTCGATGCCTCGTCTTCGACGAATTACAGAGGAAGGTTCTGCTGATCGGGCCCTGAGAGCCTCGATATTGGTAGGCCGACGCTCGGCAGCCTCGAACATGTACCAACTTGGCGAGGATTTGGTCGAACTTGATCAGAGCTCGAAGGGAAGATCGATCATTGATCCATTCGATCGATCTGCTCGGCGCCAATACTCAGGTATGGTTGGTCGGAGGGGTCGATTGGTGACCCAGTGGGTGGCCGAAGCAAATGGTCCTGTGATAGGTCGAAGGAGCCGCTCGTGATTGTGAGGACGACCGGAGCAACGAGTATCAATCGGGTGAGGGGGGTGAACTCCGCTCCTATTAACGTCGGCATTAGGTTGATCGGCCGTTGCTGAAGGCAGGGCGACGCCCTCAAGGTTGGCTTTGAGTTGACCGACTCTGACTGGAGGGGAGGACTCGTCGGTCGACTTCATTGGAGGGCCCGTGGGCCGGTGGGGAGTCGGGAGACCTGTCGCTGACCTGAAGGAGGGTCGGAGGAAGTGGCGAGATCTCGGCGAAGCCGTCTTTTGCTCGATCGGATCGGAGGGCTTCAATCGGAGGAGAGATCCACCGAGTGGAGAGATTCTCAGAGGCGGGATCTTGGATCGAGGTTCACCGAACTGGGTCGAAGTTGAGGGCTTCGATCGGAGGCAGGGGAAGCTTCGATCGAAGGCGAGATCCATCGAACTAGGTCAAAGTCTGACCTTGGGTCGCCGTTTGATCGGAGATTCTGGGATCGGACTTTTGGGATGGCCTCCAATGTCCGACGGGAGACACTACGACTTGGAATGCTTCGATTGCTTGTTAGTGGTTATGTCCAAGTTGTGATGATAAGGAATTGACGGTTCGGTGCGATGAAGCCCGTCGCCCTTCGGAATTTGGCCTTTTAGACCTTCGATTAGTGGAACCAGTCATCGTCGGTGCGGTTGTTTGACGTGGATTTAGACTCGTTCCCACAGACGGCGCCAGATGTTTACGCGTGTTTTTTCTACCCGCAAATCGATTGTATGGAGGGTGCGGGGTCAACGCGGTCAAAGGGGACATGCGGGACCCCCGTGTTGTCGTGGTAGCCACGTGAGACGGAGATGACCCGGGTGGTTGGGCGATGGCATGTTCGCTTGATCGGGAAGGCGTCGTTCCGATCTCCGGCGGGCCGAGGGGTAGCCTCGGCGGGATGACAACTTCCGTGATCGGTAGAAGGCGGGGTCGCTCGGTGAGGGAACGCGCAGATCTCGCGTCGGCTAGCCAAGGGGTAGCCTCGGCAGAGAGACTATCTTCTGGTGGTGGAGACGAACGGGCTCGGGGACGAGGGCGCTCGGCTCCGGCTGTGATGACGCTGAGGGGTAGCCTCGGCGCCGCAGGATCTCCTGGACCTGAATGGACGAAGGAGCTCGTCAGGGGGGTCGGACCTTGGTTCCGACCGAATCCCCTCCGATGCTAAAGTCAGATCTAGTCTGAGGGATGCTCGGTGGGATCGGGCTCGGTTCACGGAGAGACCATGCCCCGATCCTCGAGCCGAGCTATGGAGGAGAAATATGTAAAGGCGGAAGAAGGTGTAAGATGGAGTTTGTGATACCTCCGTTGTAGATCGTGAAGATCCGGGCCTCTTTGAATGACGCCCCCCTTCCCGCATATAGGCCACTCCTCCTCATAATGTGTCATGATGTGATATCATGGCCGACATTCACGGGGACGTGCAAATGGGGGAAGTGTTAACCCCCACTAACTGCGCTCGTCTTTGATGAGGAAATGAGTGCCATGAAGGAGGCCATGATGACTAGAGTGATGGACTTGGGCGGTTGCCATATTTGGCGGGTCATGAAGGCTGGAGAGTGATGGACTTGGGCGGTTGCCATATTTGGCGGGTCATGAAGGCTGGAGAGTGATGGCCATTAAGTCGGGCCATGATGACAAGAGAGTGATGGCTATTTAGGTCGGGCAAATAAGCTGAGCCATTTAAGCCGAGCCATGATGGCTAGAGAGTGATGGCCTTGGACGGTTGCCATATTTGGCGGATGCTTCCTTGATTTGGGCCCCGATTTCCTCCACTGTGGAAGTGGGCCTTCGTCATGGGTGGAGAAGCGCGGCTCGCCCGTGAGATCCTTGGGCCGAGGCCCCAAGGTCGTAGTAGTCCGGTTGACCAGTCGTAGTTGACTTGGCTCTTCCGAGCCCGGTCAAAATAGTCCTATCAACAGGAGGAGTTTGGTTCTTCGCTGTGAGGAGTTTGAACGGAGAAAGCCCGAGTGGTTTTATGAAGGAGAAAGCTAGAGGAAGAAGAAGCGAAGGGTGGCCTGGGTTGTTTGCGGTTGAGAGTGATTGTGCGAGTATCATGCATGGCTCATCTCGAAGGGGGTTGAGATATACGCGCGGGATTAATGCATGGGTTGCGATTTCGTATGTTCATTGGGGCTATCCGCATGCAACGAGGTACGGGGGTGAGTGCGTACGTGGGCTGGGGTTAGTTAGCCACACGTAAATGAGATGACGTGGGGATGGATTTAGTATATATAAAAAATGTATCAATTTAAAATTCTTTTGATTACAGAAAAAAACCATTTAGTTAGGATATTGGGATTCAGTTAGGATCACCTTAGGATCACCAGATTTTAGAGGAATATTACTGTTGAGATGTTTTGGGATAATATTGGTTAGGATTTGATTAGTTAATATTTATATTATTATTGGAAAAGATGTTTAATTAGAAGATTGGGGAATTATTAATTAAGATATTTTAGTAGTTATTATAAGATATGATTGGATTATAGAAATCAATATGATTAACATGAGGATTATTACGATTTTGCCACTGCGCGTTAATGATGTCCAAAAACGACAAATTTAGTGTTAGTGCGATCGTGAAGTCGAGTAGGTCACAACTACTGCAACAGATCACGCATACGGCTAATCAACAAAAATCATAACACAATAATATCATAATTCAATACATCACAAAATACGTACGAAATACGTACGGTGAATACCGGTCATTACACGTGGAAACGTCATTACTCGTTAGGTTAGTTGACAAATGACAGAGCTGTCTCAGGATCCTCATAATTATTAAACGTGAAAAATAATAATATACTTCAATATGAAAAATGCGATTGGTGATGAAATAACATAGAATCGACATGAAATTAATTTAAAAATGGATCAATAATTTTTATAAGCCCCCTTTTTAAAAAAATGTGGAAAACCCCTAATTAGGTTTTTGTGGCAACGGCCGCAAACGGGGGTGCAGCAGCGGCCGAAGGCGGTGCCGCACGCGGGGCGACTGCAGGTCGCGGTGGCGTGGCGGGGGGTTGCAGGCCGTGGCGCGTGCGGGGCGACTTCAGGTTGCTGTGGCATGTGCAGCGGGGGCGCGGGGTGATGTGCGCGCGGGGCGACAGCAGGTCGCGGCGGGCGGCGCTCTTGGCAGGTGTGCACGGGCGACGATGCGTGCACGACAGGCGCGTGCATGGGAGGCGCGCGTGACGATGTGCGCGCACACGGGCGATGCACGAGCAACAGGCGTGCGCGCGGGCGGCAACTGGCCGCCTAGCGATGCGCGCGGGGGCGACGTGTGCGGGGAGGCGCGGGCGGTGGACGCCCGATGTCGGCTGCAGGCCGGGCGTTCGCGCACGCAGGGAGTCGCGTGCGGTGGGCGCGCAATGTCGGCTGCAGGCCGGGCGGTCACGCACGCAGGGAGTCGCGTGCGATGGGCGCGCGATGTCGGCTGCATGCCGGGC
The DNA here is from genome assembly GCA_030789695.1 of Scilla litardierei. NCBI lineage: Eukaryota > Viridiplantae > Streptophyta > Magnoliopsida > Asparagales > Asparagaceae > Scilla > Scilla litardierei. Next base: position 78,357,971 of record CM061141.1, on the reverse strand, counting down.
GGTCGCGCACGTAGGTAGTCGCGTGCGGTGGCCGCGCGATGTCGGCTGCAGGCCAGTCGGTCGCGCACACGGAGAGGGGACGCCAAGCCCTCTAGATCCATAGATTTCGGAGGAAAAAATAGATTTTTATTGTTAAAATACAATTTTTAATCTTTGGATCAACGTTTTTACCGTAAAAATTTGATTTGTAGCGTAAAAACGTTGAATTTTCATCCAAAAATGATTTTAAAACTCTTTTTTATAGAGGTCTATGTTAAAATGTGATTTTTCATACAGATCTAAGTAAAAAAATAGATCTAATAAAGGAAATCACAGATCCATCATCATGCGCATGAAAATTTTAGATCTAGGGGAAATGAATGATTACCTCTAGATCCTATTCGCCGGATCTAGAGAAGTTTGGAGAAGGAAGCACAATCCGCGTCCTCGTGATTCATCCGTTGGCAAAGGTTCGGCTCAGCTGATGTGCGTGCTGATAATGTGTGGTGAGAAGGGTTGAGGGCTAGGAAGCTCCTAGTCTCATATTTATATTATTCAATATGGGTGGATACCCAATAGGCCCATTAGGCCCAACTCATAACCCGTATTATTTAATTCAAAAAAAAAATTCAATAACATTCTAACTATAGTTTGGACCAGCCCGAAGGGTTTAGGGATGACATAAAGGCCAGAGGGACAGGATTGGTACCGATTTATGTAGGAGCTTAGGATCGAATCTACATCTCAACTTGCGACCCAAAATTTTTTAAGGTTGGGCAGACTCATTATCATTCATACGTCTAGATCTTGAATTAATAAAGTGTTGGACGGTGACCAGACTCAAAGAAAGAGGAATGATGTCCGAACCCAAACCCGATAAGAAATTTGGATTCGGACCCAATTCATGTTGGAATATCTCCTTTCGTGGGGTTCTTTGAGAGTGAAAAGGTCATGCATGAGCTCATCTCGATTGCGACGGAGAAATTAGGGACATGGTGGCCTCGTATTGTCGGGAGATTCTTGGGAACAGAACAAAACGACGATATAAGACCGAGGAATAAGAATCCAATGCCCAAGGTTTGATTGCAGGCACTGGCACTTCTCCGTGAGAAATCCAAACCAAGCTGTGGCTGCCCCCCACACCATTGAAAGCCAACAGACATGGGCACAAGAGCTGCGTGCACCGTTCATTACTCAATCGCGGAGCAGGGCATGGCCTCACGCGCTGGTTGTGAGGCTCGCTAACATGCAATGCCTCACGAGCAGGGCATGGCTCTCAAAAATGATGGATTCTTCAATAAAGAGTAGACTCGTCCCTTAGAATCATGCAATGCTTCTTCTTTTTTCAAGACATAGGGTTTGGATTCCGAATTAAGCATTGGCACTTGGTCCCTTGACCAAATCCTTGGGAGGATGGAACTAGGTTTAAGTGCTTCCTTGCAAAAAGGCAACTAAAACCTAGGTTTTGGCTAAAAAAGTTATAAACATTGACTGTGGCCATAAAAAGAGAGCATCCTAAATCTGTTCTTAAGATTTTTGCCTGATTTTGGGGCTTGCTCTTGATTCTTGATTCTTGTGCTACATATGGGACTCGTGTTAAGTAATATACACTGTCATCCAACAAAACTTTAGTAAAGACTGATATTGGGTAAATTAGGTTAACATCCATGTACCTTCTTCTAATTTTCTAGAATAACAATTACTGGTCTACAAAGCCTAAAACATGCCGACTTTATGGCGAAGATGTAACAACATTAGACCTAATAGAAGAAACTACGCTCACACGAACTAAGAAGGAAGCAGTTTATATTCTTGAAACTCTTTCGAGCCAATTGGCTTAGTAGTATTCGGCGTCTCTTGCTCGTGAGAGGTCGATGGTTCAATTCCTGCTTTCTGATGTATCAAAAAATAGTATTAGTCATGGTTGACTCATGAGCCGAAACATATTCAACCGAGTGTCTGTCGAACTAGGTTCGCCATTTGGTTTAATTCTTTGGCATGCCACCATCTTTTAGTATTCTAAAAGACATTAGACACCAAATCTTCAAGTCTGCTCAGCATTATTCACGTAAATACGTACTTAAAAGAGTTTGGATCATTTTTTTCATAAATCAAAATTAACTTGAGATATTAGTCATGAAAGCTCATTTGAGAAAATCTAGAATGTTAGTGAGATGCCCAAGAAGTGTAGGACATTGAATAACATGGTGGGCCAGAGACTTGTCTAGATCAGTTACATATCCAGCTGTAGGACTCAATTATTGGGAATATTGAGACAATGATGCCTAACAAAACTTTCCATACATTTAGGGCTAGCTTCTCCATCATCTTTATCTAATAGCTAAAGTTATCAGAACTAGCAAATATTTTGATGTTTTCTGCTAAAACATCCCAACTTTTAAAAATGACAGTTAATTATCAAGAATTTGGTTTGCATAAAACTATCAAAAACTTTTTTCTATTGAGAAAACTATCATAAACTTTTAAAAACTATCTAATTTTTAACTACAATATACTTGTTGTTGCGGGGTAAAATCCGCTAACACTGAATTTATATTGAAATGGGAATCACAGGTACAATAATTACAAGTTTTGGGGGATAGACGAGTCTAATCTCGATTGGAAGACCCTTTGTAGATGGAAAGCTCAAGGTCGCCCTTCAATCGGAGTGGATCACCCGTCTATTGGAGTTGGTCGCCCTAGGTCGCTTCAACCGCCGGCAACAGAGGCGAACTACCTGCAAGGAGAACAACTCATCAGAAAGGCGGGGCTGGGTGCCAGCCCGTAGCCTCTCCGATGCTTATGTTGGTGGGTGACTGCTTGGAGAATGTCGAACACATAGGACGATCTTAGAGGCAGATCGGCACTTGTGTGGCGAACTACTGTGGAAGGCACGAATATGTGGAGGATATTGGACCTTGAATATAAGTAGATGTATTAGGATTTCTTACAGATTAGCCAGTCCCTTTCTCGTTGGAGGATAGGGTGTATTTATAGGTTGTTGGAGTCGGTTGCTTTAGCTGAGCTGGCAGTGTCAGGGGTTCGGCTGAGGATGTTAGAGCCAAACGTGTCAGGTGCACTTTTGTCAGGCCTTCAGAGTCATTAATGTCAGGTGCGCTTTTGTCAGGCTGTCTGGTGGAGAAATGGCTAGGCGTGCTTTTGTCAGGCCGTCAGGCAGCGAATCGGCCAGGTGCGCTTTTGTCAGACTTGTCTGTAGTAAAACTGGCAGTGACGCTAGTGGCGTGTCGTCTTCCTCCGTGGACGGACTTCGTCTGGATGGAGAGGTAGGCGAGCTGCATCTGGGGCAATCTGGTGTAGATCGCACGATCCGCCGGAGGGCTCTTCTCTTTGGTCGATCAACGAGTCCGCAGCTTCACAAGTGCAGGTTGCTCTGGGCCTTGGTGAGCTTCTCTTAGCCTTGGTAAACTAGGCCTCATTGTGGAGATTCAGCGGGCCAAGACTTGGACTTTGAACATGCGGACCTAGATCGAATGGGCCGATCTTGAGGTCGTAACGATTGCCCCCGTCATTCGAGTTCGAAACGGAAAGTCCGGATGTGCTCGGATGACGCACTTCATTCTATTGGATGACAGCTGTAGCATTAAATACGAGATGACTGCTGAATCTCTAGGGTCATCATGACGATTCAGCAGCGGGGAGATATCGAGGCGCTCCACCGCTTGGAGCATGACACGTGCCGCGTACAGCTCTGGGGAGAAGCTGAGGTGACGAATCTGCTTCAGATCTCGCCACGTGGCCCACCTTCAGCGGTCGAGATCGGTCAATGCTCTCTATAAAACAAGGAAGGGGAGAAACAGTTGAGGGCTCTTGCTTTCGAATTTCAAATCTCCCTTTGGTCTTCATCTTCGAGCACTAGCAGCCAATCTCGCTTCATCGGAGCTCCGGTGATCTCTTTCTTAGGTATTTTCTTTAATCTCTGCCAGATGAATTCATCCGAGTCTTCTTCTTCTAACAAACACGTCGAGAAGTACTTCGATGAGTTTGAGGACGTTAGCTTCGAGGGGGCGGGAGAACAGATGGTGTCGGCGGACGCGGCGGAGTCTTGGCTAGAGGAGCGGGAAGCAGCCCTCGATGTCTCCTCGACGTCGACGGTCCCTAAGAAAACCAAAAACAAGGGCTCAGGGCCGACCGTCGGCGTAGTTACAACAGCGGTTTCGGCAGAGATCATGGCCATAACGCCTAAGACAAAGTAAATCAGCCATGCCGTAATTCGATCCAAGTATATCCGGCCACCTTATGCAGTTCGCCTCCCCACCTTCGATGAACGGGTCTGTTCACCCAGGGACAACAAAGTCGGGGTCTACTTTTCGACCTTCGAGCTTGGACTTCGATTTCCGCTCCACCCCTTCCTCCTGCTCATGCTGAACTTCCTCAAGCTTCCAATCTTCCAATTGATCCCGAACTCGATCTACGCCATGGTCGGGTTTCTTGTTATCTGCTTCGGTAGTGGGATAAGTCCGACGTTGCCACTGTTCTGGCATTTCTTCGAAGTGAAGCGACGAGGAGTGTATTATTATTTCAGTGCAAGGAAGTATCGGAATCTCGTCCTCGATATGCCGAGTAAAGTGTGGGAGTGGAAAGAGAAGTTCGTCTTCATCTCGACGCTTGCAGACTTGTCTCTGCGGTCGAACTGGGGAAGGTTGAACCCCGAAGCAAACATGGAGGTGACTTTGCAGAGGTAGGATCTGGAGAACTCTAAGATCTTGATGGAGATCCCCTACGATCTCTGGATACATGTGAAGCTGGTCGAGCCCCACCAGATCGCCCTCCATATCTGGTCCGAAGGTACTGCGATCTAAGCGACCTTCTTCGTATTTGTTCACCCTGATCTCTTTTCTTTTTACAGGTGCGGTCATGAGTTTGTCGAGGGACGAACTGATGAGGATGGCCATGTAGGTGGCATCAACCAAGGGATCGGTGCCCAAGGAACAGGCGGCCCAAGTCAAAGGCAAGGTGGTGATGTCGAAGGGCTTGCCGAAGAAGGCCGTGTAGAAGCAGAGCCTGGAGGAGGCATCCACTACACGGACTGAGGAGATGGAGCGGAGCAAGAGGCCGAAGAAGAAGGTGCCTGCAGTAGCCGCTCCCTCCCCCGTACGAGCGAGGCTACATCGGGCAGCTTAGCTGACCCCGTTACGGTCGGGGAGCCGGTTGTCGATCTGACGATCGCCACACCACAGGGCCCGCTGGCCCAGGTCAAAGCTACAGGAGTCGAGCGTTGGCCCTTTGGATGCCCTTCTGGAGAGTAGGGGAAGCCGGACTCGACGATGCTGGGGCATCCAAGCTGTGAGGCAGCGCTCGCCTGCTTCAAAGCGAAGAAGCCTGAGATCCTGGCAATCACGAAGATCGAGCTCTACTGGTTGAGCTACCCGGTGGGTGCCAAGGAGTCGTTGTTCAAGGATGCCAGAGTCGCGGCCCGTTTGGCGAAGAACAATCTGCTGCCCAGGGACCAGGAGTCCATGTACAATGTTGGTCCCGAGCACCTTTGCGACACGACGATTTGGCACAACAAACAAGTTTGACGCTTTCCCGTACTCATGTTACCGGTCTGCATTCTTTCATGCGGGCTCATGTATGTTGTTCCTTTTATAGGCTGTGGCGACGATGATGTCCTTACAGCACCACACTAACGTGGGCACGCTCAAGGCGACCCTCAATCGGAAGAAGACGGAGCTTAAGGTGGCAACCAGCGAGCTACAGAAGAAAGATGTCTTAGAGAGTCTGTGGAGGAGGGAGGCGAAGGTAGAAGAAGTTCGCGGGTTGTATGCGACCCAGAAGGAGGAGATGAAGAAGCAGGTCAAGATCTCGGAGTATCTGGGCCGATAACTTGAGGAGGCGGAGGCCCAAAGGGCCGCTCTGGAGAAAGTCCATGCCGCGGAGGTGGAGGCGAAGGGGCACGAGATTACCGAGCTCGCACGTCAGGTGGCTGAGCTGAAGAAGGTCGATCTTGAGGCCGTGAAGGCGGAGTCCGTTCTTAAGTACCAGATGGACGAGGTCCTTCCCATCATGTAGGAAATCCGAGCCAAAATTATTGCTGAGGCCCAGCAGGCAAACCTCGAGAGGGTGGAGAAGAAGTTGAAGAGGTAGCATCCCAGGCTGGAGATCGACTTCTGCGCTTTGATGGCAGCCTCAGATGGCAAGGAGAAAGAAGAAACCGGAGATGCAGGTCCGTCTGGCAATGAGCAGGCTGGTGGCGATGTCAGAGGCTAGGGGGAGGTCGTAACGACGGAACCAGTGGGGACCGAAGTCGAGGTACATGTGGAGGTGCTTGAGGTCGATGACCGTGCTGAGGCGCCATAAGGTGGTTGGGGGGTAGCATATGTAAGGCCGGTCTCGGGGCCAGGCGTAGGACCTAATGTAGGAAGTCCAATGTAAACGTAAACTTTAACTTTAATGAAATATACCTTAGGCGATTCACCTTGTCCATCTTTTCGTCTTGTGTTGTTGCTTATCACCATTTTTCGCCTTAGGGTGTATGCCCCCAACTTTTCTGCTTGGAAGTGGATAATACCCCGGAGAAGCGGAATGTTGTGGAGTTTGAGTGTGATTGAGTTGGTGAAGTTCTTTGTGGAGATAGATCGCCTCTAGGGCTTTTGATGGCGTTGCATATGGCCGACCCCGAATTTTTAACTGATCGCGGGTATAGAGTGGCCGTAGCCAACTCCGCATTTATAACTCCGGTTTGGATGTCGAACTGCCCCAGAGGTCTTTAAGATCGCGGGTATTGAGTGGCCGTAGCCGACCTTGCATTTATAACTCCAGTTTAGATGGCGAACTGCCCCGGAGGTCTTTAATATCGTGGGTATAGAGTGGTCGTAACCGACCCTGCATTTATAACTCCGGTTTGGATGGCGAACTGTCTCGAAGGTCTTCAAGATCGCGGGTATAGAGTGGCCGTGGCCGAACCCGTATTTATAACTCCGGTTTGAATGGCGAATTGCCCCGGAGGTCTTCCTGAGGGCGAATTTCGGGCAGAGCCCTTTTTCAAGCCTCTGTCTGGTTTGGTTAGCGAAGCCCGGTACACTATGGGTAGCTGCACCACGACTGGCCCAGAAGTCTTCCTGAGGGCAAATTTCGGGCAGAGCCCTTCTTCAAGCCACTGTCCGGTTTGGTTAACGAAGCCCGATACGCTATGGATAACTGCACCGCGACCTGCCCCAGAAGTCTTCCTGAGGGCAAATTTCAGGCAGAGCCCTTCTTCAAGCCCCTGTCCAGTTTTATTAGCGAAGCCCGGTACGCAATGGGTAGCTGCACTGTGACCTGCCCGAGAAGTCTTCTTGGGGGCAAATTTCGGGCAGAGCCCTTCTTCAAGCACATGTCCGGTTTGGTTAGCGAAGCCCGGCACGCTATGTGTAGCTGCACCGCGACCTGCTCCGGAAGTCTTCCTGATGGCAAATTTCGGACAGAGCCCTTCTTCAAGCCCCTGTCCGATTTGGTTAGCAAAGCCCGGCACGCTATGGGTAGCTGCACCGCGACCTGCGTGGAAAATCTTCAAGATTGCTGGTATAGAGTGGTCGTAGCCGAACCCGCATTTATCACTCCGGTTTGGATGGCGAACTGCCCCGGAGGTCTTCAAGATTGCGGGTACCGTAGCCGACCCACATTTATAACTCCGGTTTGGATGGCGAACTGCTCCGGAGGTCTTCAAGATTGTGGGTATAGAGTGGTCGTAGCCGACCCGACATTTATAACTCCGGTTTGGATGGCGAACTACCCTGGAGGTCTTTAAGATTGCGGGTATAGAGTGACCGTAGCCAACCCCGCATTTATCACTCCGGATTGTGCGACGGGCTGCAATTTCAGTTCGCATAATACATATGTATAAAATGAAATCACAAGAGTTTACTTGTAGCGAATTAGCCCGCTCCAGATGATTAAGGCGGCCTTTAAGGAGGCGCTTTCTATCTTGGAGGGGATCTGAAATTTTTATTCAAACAACACATTGTTGGTACAAATATAAAATTACAAATTTTATTGATAGTACTTGTGTAGGTGTTGGGCGTTCCATGGATGAGCTAGCTCTTCACCCACCATGTTCGCCAAAATGTAAGTTGCTGGTCCCACGATGTCCGCTATTTTGTAGGGGCCCTCCCATTTGATGGAGAGCTTTCCGCGGCAGCCGATCTCGGGTTTGAAGGTGGCGTCCCTAAGGACGAGGTCGCCAACTCTGAAGCTTCGCTTCTTCACCCGAGAATTATAATACCTCGCCATCCTTTGGCTGTGCTTGATAAGACATGTTAGAGCACGATCCCTTACCTCATCAAGGAGTTCGGTGTTGAGGTCGATGCCTTCTTCATTTGCTTATTTGTCGAAGTACTATAGGCGGAGAGAATGTTCACCGATCTCCACCGTGACGATGGCTTCTGCCCCATAAGCTAGCATGAAGGGGATCTTGGCAGTTGAAGCTTTATAGGTGGTGCGGTAAGACCAAAGGAATAGCTCGCTGGGCCAAGATCCAGGAGCGTTGTTGGCCTTCTTCTTCAAGGGTTTGAGGATGCGCTTGTTCGCTGCTTCAGCCATGCCATTGCACTACGGGTGCGCTACGGAGGCGACATGGAAGTTGATGCCCTAGTCTGAGCAGAATTCCTTGAAGTCCGTGGAGTCGAAGTGTGTCTCGTTATCCGTCAATATGGAGCGGGGTATTCCGAAGCGGCATATGACAGACTTCCAGATGAAGTTCATCATGTCTTTTGAGGTAATGCATGCGAGGGGCTCCACTTCTATCCACTTGGTTAAGTAATCGACGGCGACCACTAGGAACTTCCTTCCTTTGGTGGCCATCAGGAACGATCTGAGGATGTCCACAGAGTAAAATCCGCTAACACTGAATTTATATTGAAATGGGAATCAGGGTACAATGATTACAAGTTTTGCGGGATAGAAGAGGCTAATCTCGATTGGAAGACGCTTTGTAGATGGAAAGCTCAAGGTCGCCCTTCAATCGGAGTGGATCGACCGTCTATTGGAGTTGATCGCCCTAGGTCACTTCAACCGTCGGCAACAGAGGCGAACTACCTGCAAGGAGAACAACTCGTTAGAAAGGCAGGGCTGGGTGCCAGCCCATAGCCTCTCCGATGCTTAAGTCAGCGGGTGACTACTTGGAGAATGTCGAACACACATGACGATCTTAGAGGCAGATCGGCACTTGTGTAGCGAACTAGTGTGGAAGGCACGAATATATGGAGGATATTCGACCTTGAATATAAGTAGATGTGTTAGGATTTCTAACAGATTAGCTAGCCCCTTTCTCGTTGGATGAGAGGGGGTATTTATAGGCTGCTGGAGTCGGTTGCTTTAGCTGAGCTGGCAGTGTCAGGGGTTCGACTGAGGATGTCAGAGTCGAACGTGTCAGGTACACTTTTGTCAGGCCGTCAGAGCTGTTAATGTCAGGTGTGCTTTTGTCAGGCTGTCTGGCGGTAAAATGGCTAGGCGTGCTTTTGTCAGGCCGTCAGGCGACGAAGCGGCCAGGTGCACTTTTGTCAGAATTGTCTGCAGTGAAACTGGCAGTGACGCTAGTGGCATGTTGTCTTCCTCCGTGGGTAGACTTCGTTTGGATGGAGAGGTACGCGAGCTGCCTCTGGGGCGAGCTGGTGTAGAACGTGCGATCCGCTAGAGGGCTCTTCTCTTTGGTTCGATCGGCGAGTCCACAGCTCCACAAGTGCGGACTGCTCTGGGCCTTGGCGAGCTTTGCTAAGTCTTGGCAAACTAGGCCTCATTGTGGAGATTCAGCGGGCCAAGACTTGGACTTTGAACATGCAGGCCTTGATCGACTGGGCCGATCTTGAGGTCGTAACACTTGTAAAAAGTTTATAAAAGTTAACATATATGACATATTATAGTTAACTTTAATTTTTAAATTTTATGATGTTTTGCTCGAAAATACCAAAGTATTTAGTAGTTTTGGTAAATTTAGCCATCATCTGATGGAAACAAAAAACATTTCTGATGGTTCTGATTTGAGTCATTGTATCTTCTCAAGCAAAATAATTTAGTTTTCATAGGGTTTTCTATCCAAGCTTAAGGATAAATTAAAAGGGCAACCTCATATTATGAATTCTGTTATGAAGGGAAAATATAGGGAAATAGGTGTAGGGGGTAAGAGCCCCCTACCCTCATATATATAGCTTTCAATAGTGGGCTTGGATACCCAATGGGCCCCATGGGCCTATTCATAACACTTCCCCTTATCCAACCAACATTGAATAAGAGGTGGATTCTTCAGGATCCGAGTTAGGGTAACTGCCTTGTTAAAGAAAGAACAGTTAACCCATAACTTCCCCTGTTTTAGGGATGTGTCTAGGGGTGGATACTTCAGGATCCAGAGTCAACGAGGTTGCATCGTCAAAACCTTGACTACGGAAAACCCAGTGGGAAAAAACATGTAGCCAAGGGAAAAGAGTACAACTCTACAGTTGACTCCCCCTCATCTGACCAAGCTTCAGGCTTGCAGATTTCCTATGAATCTATACATCAGTCTCCTATGTATCTATGAGTTCATAGTTCTCTCATCCTGACCCAGTTTACATTTACTCACTCTCCTCATCCCAATCCCATATACAAGTTTCTCAAAGATACTAGTAGGCAGGGATTTGGTAAGCAAATCCGCCAAGTTATTACATGATTGGATCTTCTGTACCTCAATCTGCTTTTGCTTCTGAAGGTCGTGCGTCCAGAAGAACTTGGGGTAGATATGCTTCATCTTGTCGCCTTTGATGTAGCCGTCCTGAAGCTGGGCTATACATGCTGCATTGTCTTCATGGAGTGGAGTAGGCGCAATGACGCCGGTCATCAGGCCGGTGGAGGTGAGGATGTGCTGGATCACAGAGCGTAGCCAGAAACTTTCCTTGCTTGCTACGAAGATCGCTAAGAGCTCTGAGTGGGTGGATGAGACGGTCGTCATGGTCTGCTTTACAGATCTCCAGGATATGGTTGTGCCGCCGTATGTGAACATGTATCCGGTCTGAGACTTCTCTGTATGAGGATCAGACATGTAACCTGCATCAGCATAACCAACTAAACAAGTTGATGCCCCTTTCCTGTAGAATAGACCTAAGTCTATGGACCCTTGGAGGTAGCGCAGAAGATGCTTAACTCCGGCCCAGTGCCGCTGTGTAGGTGCAGCACTATATCTGGCTAGTAAGTTTACTGCAAATGCTATGTCAGGGCGAGTGCAGTTAGCCAGGTAAAGGAGTGCACCGATAGCACTTAAATAAGGCACTTCGGGGCCTAGTACTTCCTCCCCCTCTTCCAGCGGCCGGAAGGGGTCTTTGTGTACATCCAATGATCTGACGACCATCGGAGTGCTGAGGGGGTGGCACTTATCCATCTGAAACTTTTTCAATAAGTTCGATGTGTAAGTTGATTGGTGTAATAGGATCCCATCTTTAAGATGCTCTATCTGAAGACCTAAACAGAATTTTGACTTTCCGATGTCTTTCATCTCGAAGGTTTCTGTCAGGCTTCTAGAAATCTTTGTGATCTCTTCAGGAGATCCGATGAGGTTTAAGTCGTCTACGTAGACGGCTATAATTACAAATCCTGTTGCCTTTGCTCTTATAAAGATGCAAGGACAGACTGGGTCGTTTGTAAATCCTTGTTTTGCAAGGAAATCGCTCAGTCTGTTATACCACATCCTTCCATATTGTTTTAGACCATATAATGATCTTTGCAGTTTCACTGAGTAGATGTCACGTTCTCTCTCTTTTAGTGCTGCAGGCAAAGAATAACCGTCAGGCAATCTCATGTAGATGTCTCGGTCTAGGTTGCCATATAGGTATGCAGTAACCACGTCCATGAGTTGCATATCTAAACCCTCTTGGGCTGTTAAGCCGATGAGGAATCGGAAGGTGATCGCGTCCATGACCGGGGAGTATGTGGCTTCAAAATCCACCCCAGGACGTTGGGTAAAACCCTGCGCTACAAGCCTTGCTTTATAGCGAACGATCTCATTCTTTTCATTTCGTTTTCTAACAAATGCCCATTTATAACCCACAGGTTTTACACCTTTTGGTGTCTGGACTATGGGTCCGAAGACCTTGCGTTTGGTGAGTGAATCCAACTCCACTCCTATTACCGCTTTCCACTTTGGCCAATCATCTCTGCTTTGACATTCTGTCAGAGAGCGTGGTTCAATATCATCGTCGCAGTACGCGACGTTGATGGCAATATTACACGCAAATGTGTCATCTATGGTTGTGCTTTTTCTGTCCCAATACTCCCCAGTTCGTACATAGTGTATCGATACTTCATTTTCTCCCGGTTTTTCCTCTTCATGAGAGTTTGGGAGAGATGGGGTAGTAGGGCTTATATTAGCATCCTGTGGTGGTATTTGTTTACCATTGCCAAGGGTCCTACTCTTTCGAGGGACTTGGTCCTTGGATCCCGGTGGTCGCCCTCTCTTTTTGAGAGGTCCAACCATTTCTGATGCAGGCGGATTGCATCCATTTTACGGTATGTCAATCCTAGCTGGAGTGTTAGCAGCAGGGACGTGTGATTTGACAATCTTCTGGTTGTCAGTAAATTTGTCCGGCAAGAGATGGACAGTGTTTTGGATGTGGAGAATCTTCAGGACCTCCTCCTCACACTGGCTTGTTGGCGGATCAAAGTGACATAATGTCTTTGTATCCCAAGAGATACTTTCTGAAGCTTCGGGCTTCTTTGTCTGTGAGCCTAGTCTTGGAAACGATGTTTCATCGAATTCACAGTCTTCTAGACGTGCCTTAAAGACGTCTCCCGTGAGGGGTTCTAGGAATCTAATTATGGTGGGGGTGTCAAATCCAACATAAATGCCTAGACGACGTTGTGGACCCATCTTTGTCCTTTGTGGTGGTGCTATGAGGACGTATACTGCACAACCAAATATTCTCAAATGTGAGACAATTGGTGGGGCTCCAAGTGCTAGTTGCATTGGAGAAGATGACTGACCTCCAGAAGGTCTTAATTTTATTAAAGATGCAGCATGCAAAATTGCATGACCCCACGCATTCACTGGCATCTGGGATTGAAGTAATAATGGACGAGCGATCCATTGTAGTCTCTTAATTAGAGATTCTGCTAACCCGTTTTGGGTGTGAACATGCGCTACGGGATGTTTGACTTCAATTCCCTGAGCTTGGCAATAGTCTAGAAAGACTTGTGACGTAAACTCCCCCGCATTGTCCAGACGAAGTTTCTTTATCTGGTAGTCGGGGAAGTGGGCCCATAACTTTATTATCTGAGCTAAAAGCTTAGAGAGTGCTAGGTTACGGGTGGACAGTAGGCACACATGTGACCACTTAGTAGATGCGTCTATCAGGACCATAAAGTACCTGAACGGACCACTTGATGGGTGAATCGGCCCACAAATATCTCTGTGGATTCTTTCCAGAAAACTGGGGGACTCCACGTCCACTTTCAGTGGAGAGGGTCTCGTGATCAGTTTACCCTTGTAACAGGGTGGACATGGGAATTTGCCTTTTTGAAGAATCATCAGGTTCTTCAGGTATATACCCCTGGAGTTCTTTATGATGCGGTACATCATAACAGAACCAGGGTGTCCCAGTCTACTGTGCCAGAGTTGGAATTCTGGTGTTTGGGGGCACTGCAGGTGCTCCGCCATGGATGTTTCTGGAGTTTGTATACTTGTTTGGTAGAGTCCCGAGGGGAGTCCCTTGAAACGTTCCACAATGGTTTTTGAACCATTTGTAAGAGACGTTACAAGCAAGTATTCCCTTTTATCTTCCTCGACCGTCTCTAAGTGATATCCGTTTAAACGGATGTCTTTAAAGCTTAGGAGGTTTCGGATGGATTTAGGGGAGTATAACGCATTTTTAAGTGTTATTTGTGTGTTGCCGGGGAGCAATATAATTGCTTCCCCTGATCCTTCGATTATGTTTGCTGGTCCTGAGATTGTTCTCAGTGGGCCAGAATAGCTACTTATGCTCGTGAAGTAGTCTATGTTTTGAAGGATCGAGTGCGTCGATGCATTGTCCACTAGGCAGATAAGTTCCATATCTAAAAAAGGGAAAAGACATTCAAGCAATAAATGAAGAGAAAAGATCCACTTTCAAAAACAAATGCTCAAAAATATTGTTTGACATGGAAATAAAACTAGATATGATGCATAAATGGAAGATACATTGCTAGTGCATAGAAGTGGTCCAGATCTAGAGAGTGTCATCTCCCATGAAGTCTTCAGGAGTCCATGAGGTCTCTACCAATGCTAAGCTCTCAATCAGGTTTGTCTCAGCTCGAGGCTTGAGGCTTGCCTGGTAGAGGTCCTGGAGGTGCTTTGCTGTGCGGCAGATTCTGGACCAGTGGCCCGTCATTCCGCATTTAGAGCACTTGTCCTCCCAGTCTTTCTTGGGAGTGCCACCTTTGTTGGGAATCCTCTTCTGCTTCTTGTCCATGAACT
>CM061141.1:78320908-78343082 GCA_030789695.1 Scilla litardierei | reverse complement strand
TGTTTGCTATAATGCTGTGTTTTAACGTACACTCGTGTCATCTAGCTTGCTCAAGATTTGGAACATGAACACGTACACGGGCGTGCTTGGCGTTTACAACTGCCAAGGCGCAGCATGGTGCTCCACGGAGAAGAGGAACGTGATCCATGGCACTGGGGAAGAAGCGCTGACCTGCGACGTGAAAGGGGGCGATGTCCAACTCATTTCGGAGGCCGCAACCGACCAGCGTTGGAATGGCGATAGTGTTGTCTATCGCCATGGAGGTGGAGAACTTGTCGTCCTCCCTCATGGTGCCGCCATGCCCGTCTCATTGAAGGTCCTGGAACATGGAGTCTTCACCGTCTCCCCGGTCAAGGTGTTGGCACCTGGATATAGGTTTGCTCCCCTGGGTCTAGTAGACATGTACAATGCTGGTGGAGCGGTGGAAGGCCTCTCGTATCAAGTTATGCGCGGCGCGGACTTGCTAGAGCTTGATTCTAGCGTCGCAAGTAAGCTGAATGAGGTATCTCTGCGCTCACTGGACAACGGATATGGTGATTCTGTGGCAACGGTGTGCATCGAAGTGAAGGGATGTGGAAGATTTGGTGCTTACTCCTCAGTGAAACCGAGAAAATGTTCGCTGAATTCAGCTCAGATTCAGTTCTCTTATGACACTTCATGTGGGCTTCTAACTCTTCGGCTGGAAAATATGCCAGAGGGCGATCGGAAGCTTCACCAAATTGTGGTCGAGTTATAATATAGTGCTCTTACAGAATAGGTAAACACTGGGGAAGATTGTTTATGTCTGTGTTAGGCAGAAAAGTTGAAATGTTTAGGAGATTATACATGAGATGCTAAATTGTTACATTGTCTTATGATTGATTGAACGACAACATTTCATTGTTCAGTGGTTGTCACTTTGATGGCTACCGTTCCCATTCTCATACGCACCATAAAGGTTGCTTTTACGAATCCACTGCTCTGCTTCATGCCATCCGTTGTTTTTGTTCCCATTCCCATTCTCACACGGAATATACAGTTCGGCTCGCCAACTCTTTGACTGACTACGATGTGCAGCTTAAATGATAAGTAGGATAAATACCTATCCACCCTATTTAGGTTCATCCACCCGTTGAGATATTGAGTCTCATCACCCGTGTGATTTTGATGATGAACAAATGTTGCATCTAACATCTATGAGTGCAGGGGCTAAAGACAAATCAAATGAAGCACTCAACGGATTAGTGATGAGCTAAACAAGGCCATGGACCTATTGGAATCAGACAAAGAGCTTAGGAGTCAAGAATGCATCAAATAGTTTTCAATGTAGTATTTATGTCGTGTATTTTTTTCTTCGTCTTAGCATGTTAAGGCCTTGCCAGAAGTTCGCACATGCGCGCGCGCACAAACAAACAAACACTCACACAGAGAGAAACACCTTCAAAATAGTTTTAAAATGTTTTAAAAATATATTAAAATCATTTCATTAGTGTTAGAGCATGTATCATATGTATCACAGCCAGGAGTTGACTACCCTGCACATAGGAGTCAACTATCAGAGCATACAGAGGCGCAGGTGACTGACTGGCACATCCAATAGTCAACTACTACTCTTTGAGTAGTCGACTGCTCAGAGAACAATAGTCGACTACTCGGGGCTCCAACGGTAGGATTTGACCAGCTTAGTGATTTACGTGATTATGTCGAATTTGTCCGTTGGAGGGGCAGCTTGGGGAATCTGTCTTGTGCAGAATTCACTCTTATATATGGGGGGTTTGTTCGTAAAGTTTTTCATTCATTCAAGATCAATATTTTGCATAGAAAAGCTATTTTTGAGCTCTAAAGTTTTGAAAAACCAATTCTCTTTCTAGGACAAATTCTCTAAAGTTTTCAATCTTTTCTTGGCCTAAGTTCAGATCTCGAAAGCTATATTTTCTCAACCATTCGGAGATCATTCACTATAGCCACTTCACATCCACAAGCTTCAAAGTAAGGCTATAGGTAAAAGTGTACCAACTTCAAGTGTACGTGAAAACCCTCATTTGTGAGGTGATAAGTTTCTCTTGGAAAAAGATTGGTTCTAAGAAAATCCTCAAGGGTTGAAGTGGTTGTATTATTATCTGAAAGAATGGAATTAGCTCAGTGGGACTCGGGTGGCTGGATGTAGCCCATGGTTTTGGGTGAATCAAGGTATCTCTTGTGTTTGTTATTTCTCTCCATTTTTTGTGATTATGCAATTATATCTTGCTTTTGTTATATTTCCAATACATACTCTCTAGCAAGTATAATTGTTGTTGATTAAGTTTAATTTAGATAACTCTATTAGGCGGCCACTAACTTGTAGCCACGAGCCCCGGAAACGGCCACTAAGCCCTAACTCGATTCGTGGGGATCCTCCCTAAGATACGGAGTTGCTTTTGCGATCCTCCAATCCTAGGGCTAATCCCCCAAAACCCCTTATCCAAACTACCGTAGAGCAACCCTAGATTCATCCAACTAAGGTGAACCCATCATCCAACCCTAGAATCCTAGGGTTCTTCCCTAATCCTAGCAATAGATCTACTCAATCATTACACAAGAGATAGAAACAACATGAATCAACATTACAAGCAAGTAAAATGAAAGCAATAAAGGATTCAACAATGAAAACATATAAGAGAGACAATAAAAGAGATTTACAAAGGAAAATATACTTAACTAATGAAGATCTGGTACATAATCATCCAAGAGGGGGCCTTTGACACTGACTAACCTCTGCAAATCATCCCCAAAGACAGAAAATAAATGAAAGAGGCTAAAAACCGGCCTCCTCCAAATGGTGGATACAACTCCTATTTATAGCCTCCCACCAAAAACCCTAGAAAAGCCCTAAAAGCAGTCTCCCGACATAGCGCTCGGTCGAGCGCGCCCTAGCGCTCGACAAAGCGCCTTATTGACACTTCCAGCTGGCCGCACAGAGGAGGGGTCGCTCGGTCGAGCAGTGAAGCTGCTCGACCGAGCACTCTCTTAGAGGACTTAATCTCGCTCGGTTGGAATTGATGTCGCTCGGTCGAGCGGTTGGCTGCTCGATCGAGCGAATTAGACTTAATCTCGCTCGGTTGGAATTGATGTTGCTCGGTCGAGCAGTTGGCTGCTCGACCGAGTGAATTAGCTCCAATTTAACAGAACCGCTCGATCTAGCGAATTAACTCCAATTTAACAGAGAGTTTGATGGCAAACATGGAGCTCCCTGACAGCTGGCTCGGTCGAGGGTTAGGGGTCGCTCAGTCGAGCGAGTTGGGTCGCTCGGCCGAGCGACCCCTCGCAGCTGTGCTCCTTGCTCTATGGGATCACAGCTCGATCGAGCACTGGGTGTTGCTCGACTGAACGATCTGGGAAAGCTGGCCTCTCCATCACTTCTTTGCTTCTTCTTTCTTCCTCCTCCTTCTCCTTTACTTCCTCTACTTGCTCCTCTCCAGGACAAGAACCCCTCAAATACAATGCCATTGACACTCCGGCACCGACGATCATGTCCTCCTTTCCAACATGCTCCAAATTGCTCGATATTCCTTAAATGCAACCAAACTCTCTTAACATCAAATAGTTCCAATCATTAGCATAAAAGCGTATAAAATCGGGATTAAAACGATCATTTTGACGTGTAAACATATAGATAAAATATGTGGAACATTATGACACATCAAAATTCCACAAGCTTACCTCTTACTCGTCCTCGAGGAAGACTAGTCAGAAGCGAACTCGGGAGAGGAATACAATGGAGAGGTGAGGTGATGGCATGTGATGGATACAAGGGGCTCAATCTTAAATTCAGCAACTATATGAACCCAAGGAGTGCAAGAATAAGTGAACACACACCAATGACGATTAGAACACAATTTCACGCAAACTACTTAAGTCTCGCTTAAATGATCATATTGTGGATTTCAATAGAAGTATTGAACGCGATAAATGATAAAACGAGAGTAGAGCTACATCCTATCATAGTTTATCATGAAATATGCTAAGTTCACAGAGATGAATCCAATGTCCACAACACATTCTCTAATCAGTGTAAATATGTAATGATACAAAAGTTTCAAGCATGCATGATGTTTTGTTAAGCTTCATGGAATGAGTTAGTAGATTCATTTAAGGTACAGCATCACCACAATACGCTCGTTTCATGATTCCTAGAACCCATCAACTTTGCCAAATCTCTATTCTATATAGAAAGTAGGGGTAAGGATATGGAATTTTTGTGTTTTTACAATGTTTTTGGTTATACAATTTTTATACACATATTTTTCTTTCTTTATATACACGAGATAACTCAATATATACAAGAGGCGGCCTATGCATCCCAGACCAGACGGTCTTATGGCAATGGGTTACAAAGAACCCCTAGGGCCTTTTATTTAGGATATTTGTTTGGTTTTTATATTATTGGGATTTTTGCAAACTCACGTAAACGTGATGGAATGCAAAACATGATCAAAGATCATTTATTGGCTATTCACAAAAGAAAAAGAAAAAGCATAGAATTTAGACGTGGCTTGGATTTCAGGAATCCTAATCATCACTACTTTGGTTGTCGTGGGGTTATCCTATATCTTTTGAATTACTAAACATCCATGAAGCAATAGAATTATCAATCAAATCATACAAGAGTCAAATAATTTTCAGATTTGATTCATTCATTTTTAGCTCAACTGTTTCGAGAATATGGTTGCGAAACTATGGGTTCTACTATAAAATAGCATATTAACAATGATACTCTAATTCATGAATAAGCTCTAATCTAACAGATATAAGAGTTCATAAAAAATAAATCCACAATATTTCAGTGAAAATGAAGCATATGAGACATAAATAGAGAGGTGAGCATGATTCATTTGAAAATTTCGAAGTGTGTATCATGAAAAAGCAAAGTGTGTGCATGTGCACTCTCCCAAGCTTAAACATCACATTGTCCTCAATGTGTGTAAGATATAAATAGAGGACAATGGCAGAATGGGGCTACACAACAAAATAATCTCTCTCTCCCGAGCTATATTAGCCAGTGTCCGGTGTGGACAGATGGGCATAAAAAATGAGGAGGGAGGCAAAGTAAGCATTATAATATAAGGGCGGGCAGTGATAGCATATAGAGGATTGGGTGCAAAAGATAATTATGCCATCATATGTGGTGAATTTATTAAACTATAAAAGCATAAAAATTCTATACGGTACTCTCATTGTCGAGAGGATTCGTGATTATTTAAAGCATAAAAATCTACACTATATCTACACTACTGGATTAGTACCACCTGTAGAAAAAGACGGATCAAGTATCTTTGCCGGTGTATGAAATTGCTCCAGCTGCTCCTTCCGTGGCTCTGCCAGCTGCGTGTTTCCACGGGCTCCATCGGATTCCAGCAATGTGGCTCCCAGCATCTCTCCGAGGATTCCACCTGTACCCTGTAAGAGATAAGCCGCATCAATCTGATGTGAGATATTTTTCCCTAAAATAAAAGTTTTCTAAAGAAGATCGTAAAAAGATATATGTAAAGTAAAAACAGGTAGACGACACTTCCCTGAAAATATAACTATGCTTTCATGTACCACGACAGGCAGCTCCTCGTCATTCGTCTTGGTTTCTCCAGGCAACTACGGCGTATGGGTGTGGGTCTCATCAGGCGACTCCTTATTGTCGTCAGACTCATCCCAGCGCACCTCCTGATCATATTCAATAACATCCATGGTAGGTGGCTGATCGCTCCTTATTTTACACCTTTTTCTGCATGTTTTCGTGACATTTCGATCGCCCATATTGCGTTTTCCACGATTATTCGACGATATCGCGTTGCTTTTCATTATTTCTTGTTTTTGTCGTATTTCAGGAGATATGGAGCGATCTGAAGCAAAAATGAGATCAAGAGGCTTTCACGCATACCGAAGCATTGCCCACAACTTATTTGAGGAGTTAGCAGCGCTAGAGGATGAGTGGAAGAGGAAGAAATTCGATAGAATTGACGAGGAGGCGAGGAGGAGAAGAAAAGAGCCCAGAAGCAGCTCACTCGGCCGAATAGAGAGTTCACTCGGCCGAGTGACGGGCTGCGTTCGGCCAAGTGAAACGGATACGTACTGCTGAATTTTCAAAGTTCACTCGGCCGAGCAAGAAAGTCCACTCGGCCGAATGGAGAAGACCACTCGCCTGAGTGGTACATGGATTTTCTTCCGAGAAGCGGCCAACTTACTGGAAATTTGAAGAAGCCCACTCGACCGAGCATGATTGCTCACTCGGTCGAGTGAAGAAGCCCACTCGCCCGAGTCAGATAGAGCGACAGACCCCCAATTTTTCCAGATTCTCTGTTTTATTATTGGGTCTGTCACTCGGCCGAGTGACTGCGTCACTCGGCCGAGTGACCGAGGCCGAGTGACGCAGTCTGACTGCTACACAAATTAGGTTTTCTCGGCTGCGCATGGGCAATTCTGTCAGGATTTTCTGGACGATTTTGGCTTGTATTTAAACCTAGTTTTATCCCTAGTTTTGGGAGAGACTTGAATTAATTTTTGATTGCTATTCCTTTTGTAAATCTCAGCTGGAGATCATAGACACGCAATTTGGTTTGTTCTTTCTTGCTAAACTCTTATTTTTATGAATTGATTTCTCTCTACAATGAATTGTGCCTTGATCTATTGCTTTATTTCTGAGATTTCTATGATGAATTGTGAGTAGTTTCGTCGTTCTAGGGCATGGGGATGAATCCTATGGACTCGATCTTTGAATTGTGATGAATGAATTGAATTGTTGCCAGGATTGATAAAAGGTTAGGTTGTGATTGATTTATTACGAAGAGCTAGGAATTTTCATCGATTGGGATTTGCAAGAGATTGGATTCCAATTGATGGAAAGGCCTAGATATTTGATTTAGGTTTATAATTGAGATTCTCTAGACGTGGTTTGCAAGAGATTGGACCAAAGCTATGATTTTTTATTACAAATCTATACTAATATTCGTTTGCAAGAGATTGGACGAATACGAATTATCATAACCTAGATCGTAGCTCGAGTTTGCACGAGAGTGGACTCGAGATGCGATTGGACGATGATGTCGATCTTCACGCTAGTGGTTTAGGTTAGGGTTTGCACAAGAGTGGGCCCTAATCTAGGTTGCTATAGACCGTCAATAGCGCGAGAGCATGAGCTTGGTTCTACATTAAGTTGCGACTAGTTCACCTACATTCAAGCTTTGCAATATTGAGATTTATGATTCACAAGGATAAGTGACGGTCCGTAGTGGGGATTTCCTATCCCTAGACGCTTTATTATATTGAATTCTATTTGCTATTTAAACGATTGTGACACTATTATCAAAACCATTCCATTATTCCATTGATAGCTAGGTGATCAAAATAGAGTACTGTCAATTATCCTCCATGTGATCGATACCTGCTCGCCACTACGCCGTGTGATTGCAGTAAGACTACAGTCGTTTTCCGGGTGTATATCCGGGCGCGACCAAGTTTTTGGTGCCGTTGCCGGGGTGTCGACGGTATTTTATTTTCTTTACTTAGTTATTTATTTTTATTTTTATTATTTTTACCTTTTTATTCCTTTATCGAGCTAACAATTCCATCAAGACTCTCTTTTTCTGTGCATGTACATGAGATCGAAGGCACATCAAGAAGATATATTATTTGGTCCCGAGATCGAGCGTACGGCAAGGAGGCTTAGAGCCGAGAGGAGACTTCCTATAGAGGAAGATCATATGACCGCTCCGGAGACACCAGAGGAGTTAGCGGTACGCATGGCTAGGCTTGTCTCTATCCAAGATTGGGTACGGCCTAAGACCACTTCTACTACCTCGTCTATTGTGATGCCAGAGTTGGCGACGGACAAGAACTTCGAGTTTAAAACCGGACTAGTAGTGTTGATGCAACAAGACCCATTTCATGGGAACTCCTAAGAAAACCCACACTACCATCTACAGTTGTTCTTGTCTAAATGTGCTACTTTTCAGATGCCCGGCGTGCCGGCCGCCGCTATTTGACTGCGCCTCTTCCCATTTACTCTTCGAGACAAGGCATTATATTTGTTGAGGACGCAAGCCGAGGGGATCTTCACTACATGGGATGAGTTGGCGAGCACATTTGTGAAGAAATTCTACCCACCATCCAAGACTGTCAAGATAAGAAGCACGCTCATGTCCTTCAAGTAAGGACCTCAGGAAACTCTATTTGAGACATGGGAGCGCTTCAAAGATCTCCAACACCAATGCCCCCATCATAGTATTGAGCTATGGGAGCTTGTGCATAGCTTTTACAACAGATTGCAACCGGGCACCAAGCAAATAATAGATGCAACCGCAAATGGAGCTATTTTGTCTAAGACGCCGGATAATGCTATGGCCTTACTTGAGGAGATGGCCTCAAATAACCAACAATAGGGCGACGAGAGGGGACATTCTTCGTCATCCTTGAAGCCGACAAGTATTTATGAGGCAAAGGCCGTAGCGGAGCTCTCTACAAAGTTTGATTCTCTTCACAAAGTTGTGGAGAGATTGGAGAAGTTGATAAGTGAACCGCATGGAGCCCCCACCGTTTCTACACCGGGAGGAAGCATGAGCGATTGTCAAGACCAAGCTCATGTTATGTTAGTTGGAGGGGAGCAAGGAGAAGGAGCTACAGAGCAAGTTCAGTATGTTGTGGGAAGCACCGGTTATTGGGCAAACCCGGCTACAAGAAATCACCCGGGATTTTCATATGCTAACAATGATGGAGCCTTGAATCCACCGCCGCAACAACCACAAGCCTGACCTCCACAATAACCACAATATCAACCAAGAGGGCCACAACAACAAAACTTCCCACCGAGGCAACAAGCGGGACCATATAGACCACCGGGGTACAATCAAGAATGGAGAGCTCCTAATCCACCGCAAGCACCGTCGAGGTCGGATCATGAAGCAAGGGTCGAAGAATTCATGGCCGAACAAAAGAAGATAAATGCTAGATTGACGGCCCAATAAGACTCTCTCAACACCGTCGTAGCACAATTATCGGAGCAACTAGCATTGCTCAATAAGAACACTCAACAATTGCCGGCTCAACCGGAACAAAACCCACGGAGTAATACCGGCCACATCAATGCGGTTGTGGCGGTTACTACAAGGGGTGGGAAGGACACTACCACCGCCATGATTCAAACCGAGGAGCCGAGGGAAGAAATTTTGGATGACAAGGAGCCGGTCAATGAAGAGGAGGGCCCAAAAGAGCCAAAAGACGGTGAAAAATCTGAAATTGGTAAGCCACAAGTGGAGCGCACTTACATGCCACATGTACCGTTCCCACAACGGTTGGCAAGGGCAAAGATTGAGAAGCGGCTCGCCAAATTTCTGGAGTACTTGCGAGGAGTGAGCCTAAATATCCCTTTCTTGGACGCTATTGTAGAAATCCTGTCTTACACTAAGTTCCTAAAAGACTTGATTGCAGGAAAGAAGAGGAAGAAGAAGATCATGCTCGCCGAGCAAGGTACATAGTTTACCCGCAAGGAGAAAGCGCCTACAAAGTTTAAAGATCCCGGAAGTTTTCAAATTCCTTGCACGCTCAGAGAAGTCCCGCTACAAAAAGCTTTGGTAGATTTGAGAGCAAGCGTGAGCCTAATGCCCATCACAATGTTTAATAAATTAAATACGAGGACCGACCTAAAGGCGACGGATATGAGGATACAACTAGCGGACGGTCGGATCACTAGACCGGTTGGAATTGCAGAGAACATACCGCTACAAGTACCGGGAGGAATTTGCTTGTCGTGTGACTTCATGGTAATGGATATTAAAGAGGAGGGCGATACGTCGCTGATTCTTGGACGCCCCTTCTTGGCCACCGTCGGCGTGATAGTTGACGTGAGGGAAGGAACCTTGTCCTTGAACGTCGGAAACATTGAAGTCGAGCTCCATATTCCTAAGGCGATGAAGCATATGCCTTGGCAAGAGGACGTCGATTACGTGGACCTCCTCGACGAGGTCATTGATGACGCCATGCCATTCGCCATTGGGACCAAGCACCATGATGGCCTTGAAGAGGGCCAATCTTCTAAAGATGGCGAGATGATGGAAGACCCGTCAGATCCTTCTATGGACGATGACAAAGACGACCCTGATGTTGTAAGAATCAGAGAGCTATGCAAGCTCTCCACGTCAAAAAATGCAAAGAAAGCTCTGCCGGACAAGAAATTATCGCCGCCGGCAAAGAAAAAGGACGGTAAATGCTCAAGCTTGGGTGACTCATCCCCCATTACCACCCATGATGAAGGGGAGCCGAGGAACGCCTATAAACATCAACAACCAAATCCAAGTGGCCTTCCCGAAAAATTTGACGCGCGCATCTCACATGCGCCGAATATCGAGCATTAAACGAGCATCTTAAAGGGTCAAGCTCAAGACCTTAAACGAGCGCTTGTCGGGAGGCAACCCGACGGTTTTATTTTATTTTTAGTTGAATTTTTAATTTTATTTTTGTTTTAGATCTTTGTTAGTGTTTAGAGTCAAGAGTCGATGAAAATCCTGACAACGTGCTCTATTTTTCATGACAGGAGATGGAGAACAAGGAACCATTTGAATGGAGGATGACCATGGCAACGGAGATCGCTCCAGGAATCTGCTCAGGTCTCAGGAGAAGGAAGAAACTGACGGGGAGAAGAAAAACAGAAAGTAGAAGAAAAACAAAGAGTTGGAGCTGAAATTAGCAGCCCACTCGGCCGAGTGACATTGTCACTCGGTCGAGTGAAGACCCTACTCGGCCGAGTAGTGTACTGATCAGGGAAGATTCTTAAAACCACACTCTGTATTTTATATGCCACTCGGCTGAGTGACTTTGTCACTCGACCGAGTGAATCAGACACTTTCAGCGCTTGAAAAGCTCTGAGTGGCCTTGTCACTCGGCCGAGTAACCTTTTGTCCACTCGCCCGAGTTGTAAGATGTACTCGCCTGAGTCGCTACTTTTGCGGAAAATTTTCGAAAAAATTTTTAACTGAGCCACTCGGCCGAGTGACTAACCCTATATATTCGAAATCGTGGGCGCATTTTCCAAAATTACCAAAAAATTCCCAAATTTCGTTTTCACAAGCCCGATCTTCTCCCCATTCGACCGAACAGCCACACCCTTCGCCCGAGCCACCCCGACCCACCGGCCGAGTCGACGTCCCCATCGCCGACCTGCGCCTGCCCACCGTCGCCTGCGCCGCGCTCCTCGCCGACGTCCCTCCGCCATTAAGCCCTATTTCGCCCTTTTTCTCCCAATCTCTGATCCGTAAGCCAAATTCCTACCCAAATCAAAATTAATCTATATATATATCTATTACTCCCGATCTTACCCTATACTTATTGATTTTCATTGCTGATTTGTGAATTTGTGTTTTAGGTTAGCTTGGGGGAGATACAGGAGCTGATTTGGAGCTTCTCGGCGGAGGCGATCCTTCGCACGCATCCACCGCTTGCACTCGCGTCGTGTTCGGGTACACTCGTTCCTTTTTACAGGACTTCGCATTCGGGTAGGCACGGCACTCGGCTCACATGCCGTCCCGCACTAGGTCGCGCACGCGGGCGCCCGCTTCCAAGCGGAAGAGGACCGGCGATCCTGGCTCCTCTTCCGCTAGGGCGAACTCTCCTCTACCTAGCCCAACACCACCCACACTTCCGCCTCCTACCGCACCTATCCCACCTCCACCGGCACAGTACGTCCCCGCTTTCGACACGATGGGGATTACGTTCAGAGATGACGCAAACCACGCTAGATTTGAGCGTATCTCCCACTGTTCGATCGTACCCTCTAGGTTCGCGTACCTTGCAGATTTCGAGCGCCTAGGGGTACTTGAGGGCCTACTCCAGTTGTATGACAACATGGGGGTGGCGTGACTTTTTGTCGGTGTCGGCGGACACCTATATCCGTCTGACACTAGAGGTTCTGAGTTCTATTGCTACGACTCCTGGGGGTTTCTCTTTCTGACTGATGGATCGTGAGTGCGAGATCACTCTCGACATGCTCCGAGCCTACCTTCAGTGGCCTCCAGTCCCGGACCCAGACCGAGCCTATAGTCCCACGCACATCCCACCGCCGTCATTCGACACACATGCCTTCTGGACACGTATCACGGGATCACCTCTTGCCTTTGACCATAGTAGGGCCAAGGCCTCTGCTATTCTCCACCCATGCCTTCGCATTGCACAGCGCCTCATGGCGCCCACTTTCCTAGCGAGGTATGAGCTGGGGACGATGTCGACCCCAGAGCTTTAAATGCTCTACGTGATGACTCGAGCACGAGCCTTTGAGAGAGGTGGAGACGTATTACTCCCTGCAGTTTAGATTGACATAGCTAGTTGGTACTTTGACCGCATCATTATTTCTTTCGGCGCCAGGACGCCTATCTGTTGCGGCGGTCTGATTACTCTTCTGGCTCCTATGTGCGGAGTAGACCTTCCAGCTGGTTTGCTGCGACCACCGGGCCCCACTTTCCTTTCCATAGACGTTATGGCCCACATGAGGATGTTGCGTCCTCATGGTCAGCACCACTGGGCATGGCTGCACGGTCCTTTTGGCGTGGATTACATGATTCTTCCGAGACCCGATCAGACTCATATTGGACCTGCAGGAGGGGAGTGGATTCCAGCGATGGACGTCCTCATCCCTGCTGCGTACGTGCTAGAGCCTGATGGCGCTCAGCAGGAGCCCCTCCTTCCACCTCTGGACCTAGAGATCCCTCAGCCTCCACCCGATTTGTCTGCACCTCCCGACACCTCTGTCCATACTTCTGCTGGTGTCGGGAGTACACTTGCTGAGTCCACCACCACCACCACCTCTGTGCTGATGACCATTGATCCCATTTCTGCAGTGAGTCCTGAGCGCCCCACCACCATTCTTGAGAGCGGCGAGCCTTATTTTGCTTCTGCAGTGGAGACCCTGTCCACTTTCTTATTCTCGACACCTGGGGAGTCATTTTCTGCACACTTCACGGCCTCCCCAGTCGTCGACCTTACCGTCTCCATTGCAGCTGTCTTCACCAAAAGTGTCGTGACGTCTGTCCCTATTTCTGTGTCACTGACCTCTCTGACCTCCTCGTCCTCTGTCACGATTTCAGCTTCTGTTGCTGCTCCTTCTTCTTCGACCATTCCTGTGTCTCAGCCTCCCACAGAGGCTAAGCGAGTCCTAGTGAGCACAGCACCACAGCCCCACCCTGTAGTTGCACCAGTTGTTTACGGTAGCCGTACGAGGCATCCCCGTTCCTTAACTATTCGACCCTCTGCCCCACCGGCCCCGACACCCTAGTTCAGCACCTGCATGCTCTAGAGGGGGCTGTTAGTGGACTCAGAGGAGATTTTTGGGCTCTCTCCGCTATCGTTAGTGCTGTACAGTCTTGCGTCGCTTTACTTCCTGGTATTCAGGCTAGCCTGAACCAGATTCTTGCGCGACTGTCACAGCCGCCACCTGCCACCACCCGTTCCACCACCCAGCAGCCGCCACCACCACCTCTACCACAGGACGGTGTTGGTGCTCCACCACCTACTTAGGCACACACTGGATGCCTCTCATACTTTTGCTGCTGCGCTATGCTGTCATTTTGTCTGCTGATTTTGCACCCCTCCTCCACACACGTTTTGGTCACTTTTTGCTTATATTTGTCCTTATCATTTTGGGAGAGAGGAGGTATTTTTGGGGACACTTATATTGCACGATCTTGATCTCTGCAAGCATCACTTCCATATCCATCTCATTTTTTTATTTTCATTATGCATGCATCCTCACCCACCCCACCCTTATCATTTTTCTCGGTGTGCCACACTTTACACATTGAGGACACTGTGCCGTTTAGCTTGAGAGAGTGAGTGTCTCACGCACTTTTCATTTTCTTCATTTTTATTTTCATTATTTTCACCTTTCTTTATTTTGCACTTATTTTCAACCACTTTTTCATTTTTTTTCTCATGCATCACGTTTTCTTACTTTTTATGTGTGCTGCATGTGTATAATAGTTCTTACTTTTCCTTTATCCTTATTTTCGTTATCCCTTTTGCTAGAGATGAATTTTCTGTGATGATGATGACGTGTGATTAACTTATCTCTATATGCATATTATCTTGCCATGCCATCGTTTTTATTTCAGATATCATATGTTATACCCTGCTATGCATTCCAAATAGTAACCTGCACCTTCATTGTATGAATGTGAATGAAATTCTACTATTAGCCGAGTCTGATGATTTATATTGTATACTTTTCATAGAAAACACACCAAACTTCACGCATTGATCGCCTACATTTGGAGTACTGCTTTGTTGCCTAATATCACTTCTTTTTGCATGAAAATTGTACGCTTCACTTTCAGGTTGATTGAATGTATGCCATGTTGATATGACTGATTAGTTTACTTTCTGAGTTCAAACTGAGTAGATTACATTACTCTGCTGAAAGCTGTCGTGCACATTCTAAAGAGTGAACTGAGCGTTACATATTTTTCTTTCTCCACATATCTTGGACATCATTTCTATAGTTAAAATCATTGGTGAATCTCCCTTTATCGAATCCTATATTGGCATATCTCCTTGCTGTAAAAGTCCATGCTCCAACACCCCAAAATCAATCAAAAAATATACATGCATATCTCTTTCTCTTTTGATTTGGGATCCTTGTTGTATATATGTTATATGAGAACAAAAAAAACACAAAAAGAAAAAAAGAGAAGAAAGAGATTCAGAAAAGAAGTTCATACATGATCCAATCTCATTTCTTTCTTTCTTCCCTCTCTTATTTTTATTTTTTTTATGGAGCTTCAAAAAATGGGGAAAGTCTTATTGTTTTATTTGATGCCACCACGTTTATGGATAAGCTTGGGGGAGAGGATCTAATGATGTGTGAGAAAGTGACTACTTGTCTGTGCATGACAGCCTAAGCTAGGTAATTTTCTCTACTCGGGGATATTTCTAAAAGTATTACGAAGTCCACGAATTGAGATTTGGCATGCATTTCATGAAATCCACCCCTTTCTATTCTTATTGCTCATTATTGTGTGATACCTCTTATACTCCAAATAGGAAGCGATCAATTTAAAAGTGTGTGGTCTATGATTATGTATATTACTTTAGATGCTTCAGACGATGCTAATTCTAGAATGATTTCATATTTCATATTGTTTTGATATTCTTGGGTTTCTATATTGAATGCATCCATATATGATCATGATATTGAGATAAAAATCTTTGGCATGTTTTTATTCACCGTATGCTATTTGAGTGAGCAAGTCCACGTCCTGAGAAAATGATCTAGCACATCCCTCTTCGTTTTCTTTTCTATCTTCTTTTTCCTTCTTTTCCCCTATTTTTACGCCGGGTTCGCCTTTTACTCATCTTCCTCGAGGACGAGTAAGAGGTAAGCTTGGGGGATTTTGATCGCTCCTTATTTTACACCTTTTTTGCATGTTTTCGTGACATTTCGATCGCCCATATTGCGTTTTCCACGATTATTCGAAGATATCCGTTGCTTTTCACTATTTCTTGTTTTTGTCGTATTTCATGAGATATGGAGGGATCTGGAGCAAAAATGAGATCAAGAGGCTTTCACGCATACCGGAGTGTTGCCCACAGCTTATTTTAGGAGTTAGCAGTGCTAGAGGATGAGCGGAAGAGGAAGAAATTCGATAGAATTGACGAGGAGGCGAGGAGGAGAAGAAAAGAGCCCAGAAGCAGCTCATTCGGCCGAACAGAGAGTTCACTCGGCCGAGTGACGGGCTGCGTTCGACCGAGTGAAACAGATACGTACTGCTGAATTTTCAAAGTTCACTCGGCCGAGCAAGAAAGTCTACTCGGCCTAATGGAGAAGACCACTCGCCCGAGTGGTACATGGATTTTCTTCCGAGAAGCGGCCAACTTACTGGAAATTTGAAGAAGCCCACTCGGCCGAGCATGATTGCTCACTCGACCGAGTAAAGAAGCCCACTCGCCCGAGTCAGACAGAGTGACAAACCCTCAATTTTCCCAGATTCTCTGTTTTATTATTGGGTCTGTCACTCGGCCGAGTGACATTATCACTCGGCCGAGTGACGCAGTCCGACTGCTACGCAAATTAGGTTTTCTGGGCTGCGCAGAGGCAATTCTGTCAAGATTTTCTGGACGATTTTGGCTTGTATTTAAACCTAGTTTTATCCATAGTTTTGGGAGAGACTTGAATTAATTTTTGACGGCTATTCCTTTTGTAAATCTCAGCTGGAGATCATAGACGCGCAATTTGGTTTGTTCTTTCTTGCTAAAACTCTTATTTTTATGAATTGCTTTCTCTCTACAATGAATTGTGCCTTAATCTATTGCTTTATTTCTGAGATTTCTATAATGAATTGTGAGTAGTTTCGTCATTCTAAGGCATGGGGATGAACCCTATGGACCCGATCTTTGAATTGTGATGAATGAATTGAATTATTGCTAGGATTGATAAAAGGTTAGGTTGTGATTGATTTATTACGAATAGCTAGAAATTTCCATCGATTGGGATTTGTAAGAGATTGGATCCCAATTGATGGGAATGCCTAGATATTTGATTTAGGTTTATAATTGAGATTCTCTAGACTTGTTTTGCAAGAGATTGGACCAAAGCTAGGATTTTTATTACAAATCTATACTAATATTCGTTTGCAAGAGATTGGACGAATACAAACTATCATAACCTAGATCGTACATCGAGTTTGCACGAGAGTGGGCTCGAGATGCGATTGGATGATGATGTCGATCTTCACGCTAGTGGTTTAGGTTAGGGTTTCCATGAGAGTGGGTCCTAATTTAGGTTGCTATAGACTGGCAATAGCACGAGAGCGTGAGCTTGGTTCTACATTAAGTTGCGACTAGTTTACCTACATTCAAGCTTTGCAATATTGAGATTCATGATTCACAAGGATAAGTGACGGTCCGTAGTAGGGATTTCCTATCCCTAGACGCTTTATTATATTGAATTCTATTTGCTATTTGAATGATTGTGACACTATTATCAAAACCATTCCATTATTCCATCGATAGCTATGTGATCAAAATAGAGTACTGTCAATTGTCCTCCCTGTGATCGATACCCGCTCGCCACTACACCGTGCGCTTGCGGTAAGACTACAGTCGTTTTCCGGGTGTATATCCGGGCGCGATCAGTGGCTTCTCACTCTCCTCGCTAGACACGTCCCATGCTACATCCTGCTTATCAGGGTATTCGTCGCAAATTATTTCATTCTCATGTACGAACATATCCTGCAAAAGAGGGACATGTCATCAATATCCGAATCATAATAATTATCATAAATAGGGGTTGATTCGGATAATGGAGAAGTGTGGGTGAAAGATTCTCCCTTAATGATAGCAATGAGCTCTGAAGGATGGCCCTTTGTTTGATGGTCAACCACGGTGATGGAAGATAGAGGCGGTGCATTCTTCTCTGTGGCCTTTTTCTGAACAGTGACCTCTGGCTCTACAGTGGTAATCCCCGAGTGTCTCTCTCCGTTGTCTGATCAGGAGTTACTGCATTCGTACCAAGCGTCATTGTCTCGTCAGAAGTGACAGCTTCTATGTTCTCGCAACGCATTGCCTCGGCCTCCTCCTCGGGCTCCTAAGGCTCCTCAGGTATGGTAGGCAATGTAAATTTCATCATCTTCTTCTTATGCCTACTTCTTCGTTTTCGTCCTGAAGCTCGAGGCACCGGTTGGCGTGGCTTGACCCTTTTCAATAGTAGGTGCTGGAGGTATTGTTGGCTTAGGTGTCTCTTCTATGTTATGAAAGTATATCTTGTCCCGCTCAACTCGAGTGTGGACTCCATCATCAATTGTACCTGTAGAAGAGATGCGACGAATAATAAAATCGTGAAATGCTAGTTCAGAAGGATCACTTGCCATTATTATCATTGGACCGGTAGACCTAACTACGTCCACAATGGTACTCTATAGGTACAGAAGTGTGTCCTCCTCTGGCAGCTTAGATGTCTCTATTTGTGGAGTGTTGGTGATGGAAAAGTGAAGACGATCACCTTCAAGTGAAACATACACTCCGACTATAATAGTACATGCATCAGAGACATTAGCCATAACAAAATCGATAAAAGCTTGATCGGATGGGACACCTGCCATAACGGTTAGCGAACCAGTAGATCGAGCCCTATCTAACATTTGTAGGTGGTTCAGCTATACGATCGGGGGCCACACACTCGCGGGCCACACACTCACGGGCCAAGTGTGCAATACGATCGGGGATGAACTCACTTTACCCTCACGGGTTGATCGGCTATACGATCGAGGGGCACTCTCTCGTGGGACGATTTAGCCATACAATCATGGATTACTTCCAAAAATCTGCACGCACGGTAGATTATACGATCGGTGGCCACTCCCTCATAGGCCGACCCAGTTATGCGATCGTGGATCATATTTTAAAGACATTGCAAATTGTTCGTTTAAAAGTCGAGAGACCACTCCCCTCACCTGCTGAACTACCTCTATCTCGGCTATAAGCCAAGTAGCTACTCCTCTCGTGCGCCAACCCAACTATCCAACCCGGGTTACTTCTTCCTCACGCATATCACATCACCCGACTTCATTCTTTGCAGCAGTTGAGCTCGGGCGATGGGGGCCATTGTTACTCCAAATATGACATGCCATTGTTACACTGGCCCACGGCCCAAA
Source organism: Scilla litardierei (assembly GCA_030789695.1). Lineage (NCBI taxonomy): Eukaryota > Viridiplantae > Streptophyta > Magnoliopsida > Asparagales > Asparagaceae > Scilla > Scilla litardierei. The sequence goes on along the minus strand of CM061141.1, from coordinate 78,324,447 downwards.
TCACCATAGTTGAACTAGTCAACCTCAACATCCCTTATAAAGAGACATCAATGGTGGGCAATTACAACTCCCACAAAAAGTGGCCCACTACACCCAATCAATGGTGGGCGGTTACCACTCCGACAATAAGTGACCCACTGCACCTCATTAGTGGGGGATAGTTACAAAATATCCCTATAAAGAGGACTCTATCTCTCACAAAGGAGGGGGGACAACCCTATCTCCATCTCCCGCTTGGACTTCCATCAGCTCTAATTATTCTCCAAGAGAAATAACAGCTCCCACACTCATGAGAGATCTTCTTGAGTCCACTTGGCAAGCTCAAGCTCAGGGGAAATATACATAGGAGCTTCTTCCTCGGCCTCTTGATCTCTGCAAAGATCTTCTCATGTTCATTGGAAGGCAATTTCTAAGAGGAGTTTTCAAACTCCATCGCCTGCAACAGTCAGGTCGGATCCTATAGCCGACCTCAGGTATTCTCTAAACAGGGTCTCCTCTAGCCTAGCTTTGGCATTTTCCTCCCTTAGCTTGACGACAACTCCCGATGATCTCCCAATAGATCGGGCACCGTTGTCACGAACCTATTTGAGTTATTTACTGACTTAAGCATCGGAGGGGCTTATGCCGGACCCTAGATCCGACCTCCCTCATGAGTTGTTCGTGTTGCAGACAGCTTACAGGTCGGAGGCCATGGTTCGGAGGTTCGAGCTTGGCGATAGCTCTCGGGGATAACGCTGACTTGATGGCGATACCACATACCAAGATAATCCCAGCCAACGTCTCTTTAACACGAGAGTTAGCTCGCCTTGCCCCCCATAACCACCGTCACCTACCGACCACGGCTTCTACCACACCAGCTTCATAATCATCATCTCTGTACGATCTTTCATTGTTCGCGGGCCAAAAATACATGTCAACACCTCTCTCAACATATAACACTGAGCATTTTCACTGCAACTATATATTTGATCCTTATAATCTTGGTGGCAAACAAAAATAGTGCCATGTCAAAAAGAATACGAAAAAATGGAAAACATAAATTATAGAAGCTTATAGCATATGCATCTGAGGGTCACACCATGTATAATGATTTCACCTATTTGACATACTGTGAAATCATCCAAACAAATCATAACAATCTTTACATAGCGACATGCAATGGCTTCGTTGTATCGACAAAGAGATAAATGCATTGTCGATATAGCCGATAGCCATCAACAATGCATGTCCCCCAAGATTGCTCATAACAAAGGCTCTAACCACCTGCTCAGCCTCATAATGCAGGATAGGCACCTTGGCCATACAAAGCATAGAGATTAATTGTTGCCCCAGTTAATGAATTAACTATTATGACAATATTTATAAGTTGGTATAGTAATTAATTCTAAATCATGGAAACCTTGCAGAGAGAGAGAGAGATCATGAGTAAACTCATAGATGCATCCATGAAACCATAATTCGCATGGGTATGAAACAAATAATTGAGACATCATACTTTCTGCTGCTTATCCTTTGCCTTTTCCTTTTGGGAAAATGATGAGTAGAGGCTTACATAGGCATGAAAAATTATTGTCTATTGCATTTTTATCTTCATTTATTTTTTCATGTACGCTGTACTTAAAGATGACTGTTGTTTCCATTACATTTTGTATAGTTGCTATCAGTGCCAGGTCTATTGAAGTACTATAAACAAATTATTATAACCCTGATTATTGACATAAGATAACCACAAAAAAGTTTAAGTTAATCATGCCTGGAAATTTTTAGTTTCTAGCCTTATACGACCATCGTTCTCTGAAAAAGGAAACACAGATAATAAAGTTCAAATAAGAAATTTCCCAGGGAAAAGAATTTCTGATGTAACAAAGTCTTGCTTCAAAAACTAAAACTTAATCGATTACCCTAATACTGTCAAGTAGGAATTGCTCAAAAGAAAATTTGTGTCTATGCATGAGTGGCCCTGTCAAATATGTCAATATATGTAATTCACTCAAACTAGAATGGGCATAATAAAAGATCAATATGCATGGTATCAAAACGATTCGAAATTCTTCGAATAGGAGCAAATAAGAAACTTAATATATATATGGAATCTATATATTAAAGCGCAATTTTTTTGAATCTTAGGGTTGACTGGGACAAGCTGATGGCATGCTGATGTATAAATAGGTTGCTAGAGAATGGCTATGATTTAATCTTGGTAAAAGAAGGGTTGAGATGAGTGTTTGGAAAAACCACCATTTTTTCCCTTTGATTTTCAAACCCCTCACAATCACTACATTTACGCAGAATACCACACATTTCCCCCTTTTGCTTAAAACCCCCTCTTATTTCACTTTTTACCCACACACCCTACACACAACCACACTTATGTACTTCCCCTCTTCATTTTCGTGCTCCCCCACAATCACTACATTTGCGCAGAATACCGACCCTTTCTCCTTTTTGCTAAAAACCACTCACATTTCACTTTTTTCCCCAACTTTTTGGTCCGGGTTAGATTTTTGTTCGTTTAGATTTTGGAGGAGGGAATAATTTTTGGGGAGAACAATGATTTTGAGGGGATATCTTAAATGAATCGTGCCTGCGTGCATATGGGCACGGGTTATTTTGAGGGGAAATAACTTTTGTGGAGAACAAAGATTTTGAAGCGATATATTAAATGAACAGTGCCTGAGGGCACGGGTTACGACTAGTTTAAATATATATGGAAGTTTTCAAGTGAGAATGGCATTCACACCAAACTGGTGCCAATGGGATTTTATCTTTTTTAAAAAAATTCAAAAATTCTTTTTGTAGTTGTTCAGTCCATATAGTTATACACCACACACAACAAATGGTTGAGCAATAATGAGATTTGACACTTGATCAAGTAGTTACAAATTCAACGCTTTAGAAAAATAAGTATATATACATGTTTTTGCAATGACTTGATCGAGGGTCAAAAGCTAAAACTCCATCGATGGCTCTAATATTGTTGAGCAGCAAATGAGCAAAGGTAATTTTCATTAAGAGAGAAAAACCAAGAAAAGAAAATTTGGGTCTGCGCATGAGTGGCCATGTCAACTATGCCCGTATATATAATTCACTCTCACTACAATGGGCATAATAAACGATCAATAAACATAGAATTCTTTGATGAATATACATAAAATTCTCTGTATAGGAGCAAATGATAAACTTAATTTGATTTCAGAAGTACGCATGAATGGTAATCAACAGATCAATGGTAATCGAATATAAACAATTACTTTAAACATGATGTTCCCTTGTAAACTGTAGGTATCACTGCACAATTTTTACATCTTAAACACACACACAGAGAGAGAGAGAGAGAGAGAGAGAGAGAGAGAGAGGAATATCTAATCACAGCAGCAGAGAGAGAGAGAGAGAGAGGAATATCTAATCACAGCAGCAGCGATGTATGTGTGCGTGCTTGGTGGTTACTATTTTTGGCCAACTTCAATTACCTCACTGACCACTGATTGAGAGAAAAGCACCCCCAAAAGGGTTATTCCCCTCCCGCTGAATTAATAAAT
>CM061141.1:78287408-78320408 GCA_030789695.1 Scilla litardierei | reverse complement strand
TCTGGTGATCCTAAGGTGATCCTAACTGAATCCCAATATCCTAACTAAATGGTTTTTTTCTGTAATCAAAAGAATTTTAAATTGATACATTTTTTATATATACTAAATCCATCCCCACGTCATCTCATTTACGTGTGGCTAACTAACCCCAGCCCACGTACGCACTCACCCCCGTACCTCGTTGCATGCGGATAGCCCCAATGAACATACGAAATCGCAACCCATGCATTAATCCCGCGCGTATATCTCAACCCCCTTCGAGATGAGCCATGCATGATACTCGCACAATCACTCTCAACCGCAAACAACCCAGGCCACCCTTCGCTTCTTCTTCCTCTAGCTTTCTCCTTCATAAAACCACTCGGGCTTTCTCCGTTCAAACTCCTCACAGCGAAGAACCAAACTCCTCCTGTTGATAGGACTATTTTGACCGGGCTCGGAAGAGCCAAGTCAACTACGACTGGTCAACCGGACTACTACGACCTTGGGGCCTCGGCCCAAGGATCTCACGGGCGAGCCGCGCTTCTCCACCCATGACGAAGGCCCACTTCCACAGTGGAGGAAATCGGGGCCCAAATCAAGGAAGCATCCGCCAAATATGGCAACCGTCCAAGGCCATCACTCTCTAGCCATCATGGCTCGGCTTAAATGGCTCAGCTTATTTGCCCGACCTAAATAGCCATCACTCTCTTGTCATCATGGCCCGACTTAATGGCCATCACTCTCCAGCCTTCATGACCCGCCAAATATGGCAACCGCCCAAGTCCATCACTCTCCAGCCTTCATGACCCGCCAAATATGGCAACCGCCCAAGTCCATCACTCTAGTCATCATGGCCTCCTTCATGGCACTCATTTCCTCATCAAAGACGAGCGCAGTTAGTGGGGGTTAACACTTCCCCCATTTGCACGTCCCCGTGAATGTCGGCCATGATATCACATCATGACACATTATGAGGAGGAGTGGCCTATATGCGGGAAGGGGGGCGTCATTCAAAGAGGCCCGGATCTTCACGATCTACAACGGAGGTATCACAAACTCCATCTTACACCTTCTTCCGCCTTTACATATTTCTCCTCCATAGCTCGGCTCGAGGATCGGGGCATGGTCTCTCCGTGAACCGAGCCCGATCCCACCGAGCATCCCTCAGACTAGATCTGACTTTAGCATCGGAGGGGATTCGGTCGGAACCAAGGTCCGACCCCCCTGACGAGCTCCTTCGTCCATTCAGGTCCAGGAGATCCTGCGGCGCCGAGGCTACCCCTCAGCGTCATCACAGCCGGAGCCGAGCGCCCTCGTCCCCGAGCCCGTTCGTCTCCACCACCAGAAGATAGTCTCTCTGCCGAGGCTACCCCTTGGCTAGCCGACGCGAGATCTGCGCGTTCCCTCACCGAGCGACCCCGCCTTCTACCGATCACGGAAGTTGTCATCCCGCCGAGGCTACCCCTCGGCCCGCCGGAGATCGGAACGACGCCTTCCCGATCAAGCGAACATGCCATCGCCCAACCACCCGGGTCATCTCCGTCTCACGTGGCTACCACGACAACACGGGGGTCCCGCATGTCCCCTTTGACCGCGTTGACCCCGCACCCTCCATACAATCGATTTGCGGGTAGAAAAAACACGCGTAAACATCTGGCGCCGTCTGTGGGAACGAGTCTAAATCCACGTCAAACAACCGCACCGACGATGACTGGTTCCACTAATCGAAGGTCTAAAAGGCCAAATTCCGAAGGGCGACGGGCTTCATCGCACCGAACCGTCAATTCCTTATCATCACAACTTGGACATAACCACTAACAAGCAATCGAAGCATTCCAAGTCGTAGTGTCTCCCGTCGGACATTGGAGGCCATCCCAAAAGTCCGATCCCAGAATCTCCGATCAAACGGCGACCCAAGGTCAGACTTTGACCTAGTTCGATGGATCTCGCCTTCGATCGAAGCTTCCCCTGCCTCCGATCGAAGCCCTCAACTTCGACCCAGTTCGGTGAACCTCGATCCAAGATCCCGCCTCTGAGAATCTCTCCACTCGGTGGATCTCTCCTCCGATTGAAGCCCTCCGATCCGATCGAGCAAAAGACGGCTTCGCCGAGATCTCGCCACTTCCTCCGACCCTCCTTCAGGTCAGCGACAGGTCTCCCGACTCCCCACCGGCCCACGGGCCCTCCAATGAAGTCGACCGACGAGTCCTCCCCTCCAGTCAGAGTCGGTCAACTCAAAGCCAACCTTGAGGGCGTCGCCCTGCCTTCAGCAACGGCCGATCAACCTAATGCCGACGTTAATAGGAGCGGAGTTCACCCCCCTCACCCGATTGATACTCGTTGCTCCGGTCGTCCTCACAATCACGAGCGGCTCCTTCGACCTATCACAGGACCATTTGCTTCGGCCACCCACTGGGTCACCAATCGACCCCTCCGACCAACCATACCTGAGTATTGGCGCCGAGCAGATCGATCGAATGGATCAATGATCGATCTTCCCTTCGAGCTCTGATCAAGTTCGACCAAATCCTCGCCAAGTTGGTACATGTTCGAGGCTGCCGAGCGTCGGCCTACCAATATCGAGGCTCTCAGGGCCCGATCAGCAGAACCTTCCTCTGTAATTCGTCGAAGACGAGGCATCGACCCAACTCAAAATCGACAACGACCGAAGCTCGCCATGCCTCGTGCGAAAGAGATCCGATCTCGCCTACACCACTCCGGGCTCTTGTTGCTCAAAACTCAGATTCGACTCAGCGTCGACTTGCCGGAGCTTGAACACCGCTGTAGTAGGTTATCAAGCGACAGATCCAACTGTGATCCGCGAGGATAGAGGTTGTCGAAGGGCCGTCGAGCGACAGAACCAACAATGTCGACCATCAACTGGGCCGATTCAAGCACCCAGGCCCCAAAGTGTTTCAAGGCCGATGGCTTCGACAGATCACGGATTAGTTTTCTACCTCCATATTTTCTCTTTTTAAAGCAATCATTGATTTGTTTTTCTGGACGAAATCCTCTGCTCAGTGATTTGTTCTTCAATAGGCAACATGTCGAAACTACGATGAGACAAGCGATCTGCTTCGCACGGGGATGTGGCGATTAACCGGGCTCAGGCCTCCCATTGCAACTCCCCCTGCTGAAAGCCGTCGGAGTAGCGCTCGTCGGACCAAACCTTTGTCGAAGCGGCATACCCATGATGTCCTCTCAGGCTCAGCGTATCAATAAATTTGGCATCTTCTTGGAATCAAGCTCCGCTTCTTCCCTCGTGCTCCCTCAGCTGCGCCCCCAACCTGAATCCGAACCGATCGACTGATCCCAAAAAGTTGGATCCAGCACTGGAAATTCGTGACGTAGACACGGGACCCTCGTCCTCCAAGATTGAAGACGAGGAGGTCGTCCGGCTTCGGAGAGACCGAAGAAGCTTCATCAAACAGGCGATCGAGCAGCGGTGCGGCTTCTTCCTGAGCCACGTCGCCCATCTCGAGTCCTTGAGATAGAGTCTCCCTCGCCCTCCTCGGCTTCGTCGACAGATACAGACATTGCCCTTTAGCGCTGGAGAGGAGAGCCGCCAATTGCTTAAGGACGTGGGGTGTCAGCCCGTCAATCTTGGCGGCATGGAGGTACCGAAAGCAAGCACTGAAGAAACTCCAGGCTTCAGGCTCGATGATCCCATCGACCTCAAGTTCAGGCTCGACGATCCTGTCGCAGCGCTCACCGTCGATGAGACTTCCTCCGATGGCAGTTCACTCCGGCTGATGTCTTCCCTACTGCTACCGGAGATCAAGTCACGGAAGCCACAAGGATCGACGGTGAGATCCAAGATCGCGGCGTCAGACCGTTCGATATCGTCCCCAAGGGCTGCCGATGACTCTTCGATTCGCCCTCGCTTCACTTGAGCGGCTGCCAACCCTGCTAAACAGTTGCGATCATCGAGCAGGCCCTCACCGAGCCCTCGTCTTCAAAACTTGGCACCTTCACCCAGACTCCTTAGCGTACCGATCATATCGATCGTGCCGAGCCCTCTCCGACGACATCCGAGATGCCCCACTGTCGTACTGTCGAGGGACGAGCGGAAGATATCGGATCTGATGGCGAGGGTAGCTTAGGAGGGGATGCCCTCCCCCCCAAGCAGGTGCTAAAGCTCTGTGCAAAGGGTGGCCCGGTCCGTCAAGCGACCGCCAATGCCAAGAGATCGGGGACTGCTTCTGCGATGGTCGTAGACAGTGACAGACCAGCACTTTCGCTCCTTCCCGGGGTGCTCGCGCTCGGATCTGAACAACAGCTAGCTTCGTGGAGCCCTCAGATCCGATGGCAGAGAACATGTTCTCAAGTTTGCCCAACCTCATTGGAACTTGCAACACCCTACCGAAGCTCGCCGATTGTTGATCGAAGCACCCAGAGGAAGATCTGAGCTCGCTGAACTGCCCTAGAGCCCGTCTTCTTCAATGATTTAATTTGGATCATTGTCGTCCAGATTGCGAGCTCGCCTACCAAGATCGTGGCTCCTACTTGCCGAGCTCTCTTCGTAAGCCAAGCTGAAGCACAGTCGTCCGAGTTCGAGCATCCAGACCGCACCTCCGACCGTGGCCGAGCCGATCTGGCCGAAGCCCCACCGTCCGAGTTCGATCATCCAGACCGCTCCTCCGACCGTGGCCGAGCCAATCTGGTCGAAGCCACACCGTCCGAGTTCAAGCATCCAGGCCGCTCCTCCGACCGTGGCCGAGCCGATCTGGCCGAAGCCCCGCCATTCGAGTTCGAGCATCCAGACCGCACCTCTAACCGTGCTGCTGGGTCCCCGCTTGCTGAACAGCTCCTGCATCCACCCGAGCTGGACGAAGTGGTGGCAGAGCGCCACCATGGAATCTTCGAAAATCTTCACAAGGTCCTCACCTCTTCTTCGGCCGTAAGTCGAGGGGCGACTCCACTCGCAACCGAACGAACGGATCAATCGAAGGGATGGGGGCAACTCCCCCGGTTGGCCGACTCACTTCTTCGTTGGCCGTAAGACGAGGGGTAACTCCCCTCGCAACCGAACGGATCGGTCGTAAGGCTGGGGGCAACTCCCCCAGCGGACCGACCAGATCAACTATAAGGCTGGGGGCAACTCCCCCCAGCTGGCTGATCACTCGATTGACCATAAGACTGAGTGATAGCTCCCTCAGCAGGCCAATCGACCCACCGACCATGAGGCTGGGGGCAACTCCCCCAGCTGGTCGACTTACTCCTTCGTCGACCGTAAGTCGAGGGGCAACTCCTCTCGCCACTGATCGAACGAGATCGGCCGTAAGGCTGGGGGCAACTCCCCTAGCAGGCCGACCAGTCGAGGGGCAACTCCCCTCACCACCGAACGAACGAGATCGACCGTAAGACTGTGGACAACTCCCCCAGCTGGCCGACCAGACTCCTTCGTCGGCCGTAAGTCGATGGGCGACTCCCCTCGCAACCGAACGAATCTCGGACTGATGATCTATCGTCCCTAGCCAACTCCGCAAAACGGACCAAAGTTTTGCAGAGAGTGCAACTTCTTCCCCATTATACTACATCTCCTGACCTCCACCTCAACAATGGTAGAGCTCAGAAGATGGGGGCTGTTGATAGGACTATTTTGACCGGGCCTGGAAGAGCCAAGTCAACTACGACTGGTCAACCGGACTACTACGACCTTGGAGCCTCGGCCCAAGGATCTCACGGGCGGGCCACGCTTCTCCACCCATGACGAATGCCCACTTCCACAGTGGAGGAAATCGGGGCCCAAATCAAGGAAGCATCCGCCAAATATGGCAACCGTCCAAGGCCATCACTCTCTAGCCATCATGGCTCGGCTTAAATGGCTCAGCTTAATTGCCCGACCTAAATAGCCATCACTCTCTAGCCATCATGGCCCCACTTAATGGCCATCACTCTCCAGCCTTCATGACCCGCCAAATATGGCAACCGCCCAAGTCCATCACTCTCCAGCCTTCATGACCCGCCAAATATGGCAACCGCCCAAGTCCATCACTCCAGCCATCATGGCCTCCTTCATGGCACTCATTTCCTCATCAAAGACGAGCGCAGTTAGTGGGGGTTAACACTTCCCCCATTTGCACGTCCCCGTGAATGTCGGCCATGATATCACATCATGACACATTATGAGGAGGAGTGGCCTATATGAGGGAAGGGGGCGTCATTCGAAGAGGCCCGGATCTTCACGATCTACAACGGAGGTATCACAAACTCCATCTTACACCTTCTTCCGCCTTTACATATTTCTCCTCCATAGCTCGGCTCGAGGATCGGGGCATGGTCTCTCCGTGAACCGAGCCCGATCCCACCGAGCATCCCTCAGACTAGATCTGACTTTGGCATCGGAGGGGATTCGGTCGGAACCAAGGTCCGACCCCCCTGACGAGCTCCTTCGTCCATTCAGGTCCAGGAGATCCTGCGGCGCCGAGGCTACCCCTCAGCGTCATCACAGCCGGAGCCGAGCGCCCTCGTCCCCGAGCCCGTTCGTCTCCACCACCAGAAGATAGTCGCTCTGCCGAGGCCACCCCTTGGCTAGCCGACGCGAAGATCTGTGTGTCCCCTCACCGAGCGACCCCGCCTTCTACCGATCACGAAAGTTGTCATCCCGCCGAGGCTACCCCTCGGCCCGCCGAAGATCGGAACGTCGCCTTCCCAATCAAGCGAACGCGCCATCGCCCGACCACCCGGGTCATCTCCGTCTCACGTGGCTACCACGACAACACAGGGGTCCCGCATGTCCCCTTTGACCGTGTTGACCCCGCACCCTCCATACTATCGATTTGCGGGTGGAAAAAACACGCGTAAACACCTCCCTCTGCCATTTCGATCTCGACTGCAGCGAGACCCCCTCCTTAACCCTACACCCTGCCTTCATCTCTCTCTCCGCCACTCACCGACCCACCTCCTTCTTCGACCTGAGACCGCCGCCCTCCGCCGTTTCTGTCACCACCGACCTAGCAGCACCTCACCCCCAACAGTGCCTCTGCCCCCTCGCCTTGAACCCACGACCTCCGATCACCAGCGCCCACTCCGGCTTCAACCTCGCCGCGCTCCGTTCTTCCCGTCGCCTCGACTCCCACCGTACGACGTCCAACTCCAAACACCTCCCTCCGATCGCGTCCCCGTTCAATTCCGAACCACTGACCCACAACGCCTTGGCCCTCGACTGTCGCCGTCCCCCACGACCCTCCGACGCCGTTGAACTCAACCGCCACCCTCGCCTCGACGCAACGCCCCACCTCCTTCTCCAACGCCTCGTCATGCGTGCTCCGACGACTTCTTCAAGCCCGTGCCACCGCTCGGAGCCGTTGCTATCGCCGCTCCAGACCGTCGTTGTCGCCGTCGCCACCCGGACTTCCGCTGCAGCGCCTCGACCATCCGCCGCTATCTGCAACTCACGGTAACATGTAAGCTTACGAGTTATGATAATAAAATAGCTGGCTGTGCTAGGTATGGGCTAATATATATATAGTTTAGTGATGTTAATATTATATTTAAAGCATGTTAGTAATAATTAATAATTAATAATGCATGCATGTTATAGTACAAGCTGTACATAATAGTAACTCATATATTTGATATATTAGATGTTAGTTATTATTTTTAAACCAATGTTAGTTTATTATTTTAATCAGACGTGGTGTAAGTAATAGTTACTTATATATTAGCTACATGTCAGATGTTAGTGTATACACTGTATATGTTAGTTTTGTAAACATTACATATAAATCCACAGCATGAAGATACATGTATGAAGTTATATAATAAGATATATTGAATAAACAACTAGATAAAGGTAAAACTTAATAATGTGACTAATACATTAAGGACCATTTAACCGATACGGAAACCCAACTTTGCAGAATAAAACGCGCCTTACGCTCCGATCACCTGGACACCCAACACTTTCCCCAGGCAAGTATTTTTATCGTAAATGAATTACAAATCTGATTTGTGCAACTTTAATTCTAAGTTCTCTTTTTAATGCGCTTGTCAAATTTAGAATGTTGAACTGCATGATATCATTATGCTAGCTGTTTTCGGAATTAAATGGACGTGTAATAATGTTATTATTTGTTGGAACAATTGATTATCTGCATGTTAACATAACGAACTAAACTGGACAGAGGGTAGGACACAACCCTCGAAATACATATGCAACGCCATCGAATACAGATGGGATGGACCTAGTCGAAGACTAGAACGGACACTTGGGTGAGATTGGTTCATGTAGTAGAGTCTGTAAGTGTGTCTTTTACATCTTACGGCTACTTCCATACCACACTAATGGAAGTGAGCATCTTGGCCATTTTCTAAGTTAGGGATCACAAGAAGCGTCACAGTAAACCCTCGATAATAGGGTGTATCGAGGACACTATACCTACTCACACATGAACTTACACGAGCACAAATAACTGAGAATATTCCATTTTGTAAATGTGTTAACTTCTTTAAAATGCAATTCAGCCGTCAAATCATTTCAGCATGCTCAACTTTACTTTACGCACTTACTTATCATATCTGTGTCTGACGGTTCTTTCTGTTGCAAAGTTATTATTTTCAATTACTATAAAATCTTGTCGAGACATTTCGCTGACATATATTTCAATGAAACTATGAAATATATGTTAGGTTCATAGACGGAGTATAGTGAGGACCTTATTTACGAGGATCAGAACCAAGAAGCAGATCCTGCAGACCAGAGCTACGAAGATGCCGAGATCATTCCTCCGGAGGACTAGATTAATGTTGATGTCTTCATCTATTTAGTTTTATTTATTATTGCAGGTGTGTTGCTCATGTAATAAAATGTACGGCCATGGTAGGCCTAACTTGTTTATGTACTTGCTTTTGAACTCTGGGCAAAGTTGTAATAAATATCTGTGGTGTTTCTGAACAGTGTATTTCCAAGAACCTGGTTGCTGTATACACAAAACGCTTATTGTTCTTAAGTCAAAGAAGAAAGAAAAAGTACTTCTTCTTTGCTTTAAGCACACGCGGACCCGCTCATGTTCTCGCTCCCAAGTACAATGGGAAGCGTGACGTGACAGGTTTTAGTGATGGCCCATGCAAGTCCCTCTTGCAACCTGCGAGACATTGTAGGAACAGTGCAAATATTATTACTAACCGGATTGTTTAGACAAATTAGTACACAAAACGTTTACTTTATGTTGTTTACAGCATGGCAGGGCGGCCCAATACTCGCAATGGGAATGGAGTCAACGGAAACAGAACTCCCAACATCCACGAGCTCATGGGAGTCATGAGAGGCATGTTGGAGATCCAACAACAGCTCATTCAGCTAGGCCAACAATAGCAAGATGTACAACCTGCACCACCGCCTCCGCGAACTGCACTGGGAGCCAAGCAATTTCGGGAGCTGAACCTGAAAAGCTTCTCCGGAAGAGAAGTGCCACTAGAAGCTGAAGAATGGACCCGGAGTACAGAAGACGATCTGAGTCTTTCCCGTATTGATCAAGCTGGATGGGTGGAAGTGGCCAAGAAGCAACTGACGGGCAATGCACGAAACTAGTGGGATATGGAAGAAGCTCGTCTGGTCAAGCCCATCAACTGGACCATGTTCCAAGAGCGTTTCGACGCTCAGTATTTTTCTCGATCAGCGAAGAGAGAACTGCAGCAATGATTCGTCAACATGAAGCAATGCAATCGTACCGTTGACGAATAAGAGGCAGAGTACTCAATGCTTAGTCGATTCACTCCACATCTGGTGGAGGATCCCAAGGACCATGCATATCAGTTTTGTCAGGGTCTAGACCTAGATTTTCAGGCTTCGATGTCTTCGGTAAATCTGACTACACACCAGGACATACTGGATGCTGTCAGGAAGCACGAACTCATTATGAATCAGAAGAAGACGCTTCAGATTGGAGGAAGCAAACGTCCACCGGAGCCACCCAGTGGCAATCTCAAGCCTACTCAGACTGCACAATTCAAGAGGCCTGCTGCTCCTACCAACAACCGACTTTAGATGGTGTGCTTTCACTGCAAGCACATTGTTCATCTCAAGAAGGACTGTGCGGGGCTTGACAGTCAGGAACTGCTGAACCAGTTTTAGTATGTGGAGCGTCAGCGCATACTACCAGAGACTGCCCTCGCAGCACCAACAAACCGTTGACTGTTGGACCACCTGGACCGTCTGGACCGATTCAACGTGGACCTCCGGGACATACTCAGCGTGGACCACCTCTGGCTCCACAACAGAAGGTTTATGAGCAGGCAAGGCAGAACCGGCCGAGACATCAGGCATTTACCATGACGGCCGCTGAGGCCGAGACTAACGAGCAAGTAATCTCAGGTATTATCTAAACTCTTTCTTTTTAGATGCGTATAGTATACATATATGTGTGTTTGATTGCTTATCTTTAGCTATGGTGTTTCCTCTATATTCTAGGTGTTATCCTAGTAGCCTCTCACCCGGCCATGTCTCTGTTTGTTTCTGGAGCCTCTGATTACTTCATATCCAGAGGATTCATAGAGAAGCACTCTATTCATGTTGACCCTCTACCTAATTGTTGGAGCATCACTACCGGAAGTGGATTAGTGAAAACTTCCTTGGGCTGTCGATCTTGCCTTATAGTGATCTGTGGACATGAGTTGTTTGCAAATTTCGTGAAAGTCGACATGCCAAACTTCGATGCAATATTCGACATGGATAGGTTAGGAAATTTCTACGCTACCATCGATTGTTACAGGAAAAAGTTAGTGTTCGAAATTCCTGACCATTTGGTGTTTGAATTCGCTAGCAGAGACCGTTCACTTGGACCGATCAAGTTTCGAGTCAAGCCGAACGATATGATCATTGCATCCATGTTAGTCGAGCCCGAGAAGCCTAGAGTGGTTCAAGATTTTGCAGATGTATTTCCTGACCACCCAATCAAGCTTTGGAGTTCACTATCGACCTTCTGCCGAACACTCAACCTATTTCGAAGGCACCATATCGCATGGCTCCTGCTGAATTGGAAGAACTTTGGAAACAGCTCGACGATCTGTTGCAGAGGGGATTGATACATCCTAGCGTATCTCATTGGGGTGCACCGGTTCTCTTGGTTAAGAAGAAGGATGGATCAAGAAGGATGTGTGTAGACTATCGAGAACTGAACAAGGTGACCATTAAGAACAAGTATCCGCTGCAGCGTATCGACGACATTTTTGATCAACTCGGTGCGAGTCTTCTCGAAGCTGGACCTCAAAAGTGGTTATCATCAAGTGAAGGTCAGAAGTGAAGATATTCCGAAGACAGCATTCCGGACCAAGTATGGGCACTACGAATTTGTAGTCATGCCATTCGATGTGACTAATGCTCCAGCTATATTCATGAATCTCATGGATTTGATTTTCTATGAGTTCTTGGACAAATTTGTGGTGATTTTCATCGATGATATTCTGGTCTACTCGAAGAATGAAGAGGAACATGCCAAGCATCTGCGAATCGTATAGAGACCCTGCGACGATATCGATTATACGCCAAGTACAACTAGTGTGAATTCTGGTTAGATCGAGTCGTATTCCTTGGGCATGTGGTATCGGGAGACGATATTTCTGTCGATCCGGAGAAGGTTACCTCAGTTAGAAATTGACCGACTCCACGGTCAGCTTCAGATATCCGGAGTTTTCTTGGATTGGCTGGCTATTATCGTCGATTTATCAAGGACTTCTTGAAGATTGCCGAGCCTATGAGTCGCCTGACGAGGAAAGATATCAAGTTCATCTGGTCTGAGGCTTGCGAGCAAGCATTTGAAAAGTTGAAGAGAAGTCGATGACTGCACCAGTGATAGTTATACCAGATAGAACCAGAGGATTCGAAGTTTTTTGTGATGCATCTGGCAAGGGTCTCGGATGTGTCCTACATCAGCATGGACATGTGGTTGCGTATGCATCCCGACAGCTAAAAACTCATGAGAAGAATTATCCGACCCATGATTTGGAGTTAGCTGCTGTTATATTTGCTCTGAAGATTTGGAGGCATTTTCTATTGAGCGAGCAAGTAAAGATCTACACCGACCATAAGAGCCTGAAGTATATTTTCTCTCAGAAGGAGCTCAATATGAGGCAACACAGATGGTTAGAGCCTATGGCTAACTACGACATCGATCTTCAGTATCATTCGGGTAAAGTAAATGTCGTACCAGATGCATTGAGCAGATTACGAGCGATCATGACTCTCTCGGCTCAATGGAGACTTCAGCAGGCTATACGATGGATGGAGATTAAAGATATCCTACCCGGGGCTACCACATTATTTATGAATACGCAAGTTCAGTCTACCATCGTGGATCGAATTAAAGCTGCTCAGACTGGAGATGCGAAGTTATGGAAGATTAGGGAACATGGCGAAACTGGAATTGGATGGATTTCCTTATTCATGAGGATGGGTCTCTGAGATATGTTAGTAGGATTTGTGTGCCTTCCAGTGATATCAGAGAAGAGCTATTGAATGAAGTGCACAGCTCTCCTTACTCTATTCATCCTGGTGGCACCAAGATGTACAAGGATCTACGTCTAAACTTTTGGTGGCATGGTATGAAGAGAAGCATAGCTCGCAGTGTGGCCATGTGCTTAGTATGTCAGCAGGTGAAGGCTGAGCATCATCGTACTGCTGGGTTACTTCAACCTCTGCCTATTCCGGAGTGGAAGTGGCAACACATCACTATGGATTTTGTGACTGGACTGCCTCGGAGTGCTAAGCAGAATGATGCAATTTGGGTGATCGTTGATCGATTAACCAAGTCGACACACTTTATATCATTTCGAGTGGGACAGTCTACGGAAATATTGGCGAAGAAGTATATGGAGGTAATAACCTATCCTTTACCTTTACAACTTATTCTAATATACATTGTGATGTAATCGATAATCGTGCAGGATATTGTTCGATTACATGGAGTTCCAGTAAGCATCGTCTCTGACCGGGACATAAGATTTACATCTCAATTCTGGAAGAGTCTGCAGACCAATCTGGGTACCAGTCTTAGTTTTAGCACTACTTATCACCTACAGACTTACGAACATTCAGAGCGTACGATCCATATATTGGAGGATATGTTAAGAGCTTGCATGCTGGATTTCAAAGGCTCGTGGAAAGATCATCTGCATTTGGTAGAGTTTGCCTACAATAACAGCTACCAGGCCAGTATCGACATGGTTCCATTTGCGGCACTCTTTGGAAGGAAATGTCGATCCCCGTTGAGTTGGGATGACATTGGTGATCGAGAGTTATTGGGTCCAAAAATGATAGTTGAGACCGTGGATGTAGTGTGTGGTATCAGAGACAAATTACGCATTGCACAAGATCGGTACAGGCATTGGGCAGATATCAAGCGTCGTCACTCGGAGTTTTAACCAGGAGATCATGTCTTCCTGAAGATATCTCCAAACAGATGAGTGATACGATTTGGGAAGGGAGGGAAGCTTAGCCCTAGATTCATTGGACCATTTGATGTGCTAGAGCGAGTTGGAGAAGTTGCTTATCGATTAGCTCTACCGCCATCAGTGGAGGGAGTTCATAATGTTTTTCATATCTCCCAACTGCGTCGTTAGGTCAGTGACCCCACTCATGCGGTCGACTACTCTGAGATTACTGTTTGACCAGATCTGACCTACAAGTAGCAGCCAGTTCAGATCTTGGACCGACGACATAAGACCCTCAGGAATAAAGTCGTCAATCTGGTTAGAGTGATATGGCGTCACGGATCACCTGGAGAATCCATCTGGGAACGGGAAGAGGAAATGCGTGAGCGCTATCCTCATTTGTTTCCTAAACCATAGCTGATAGAATTCCGGGGACGGAATTTTTATAAGGTGTGTAGGATGTAACGATCGGTATTCACCGTACGTATTTCGTACGTATTTTGTGATGTATTGAATTATGAGATTATTGTGTTATGATTTTTGTTGATTAGTCGTATGCGTGATCCATTGCAGTAGTTGTGACCCACTCGACTTCATGATTGCACTGACACTGAATTTGTCGTTTTTGGACATCATTAACGTGCAGTGGCAAAATCGTAATAATCTGATCTTGTTAATCATACTGATTTCTATAATCCAATTGTTACGACCTAAAGATCACGATAGTCCGACCTTCCATCGAAACCCACCGGATGCATGGCCAGCACGCCCCTCCTTCACGGAGCCTACTTGGACCATCAGAAAGGCGCTACTCGCCCTGACTTCGTAGGCCGCTCACTTATCCCCCCAGGTCCGCTAGGCGCCCGACGACCCTAAAGTCCACCTTGACTGGCAGAAAGGGCGCAATCTGCCTCGATTGGTGGGAAGGGCGCACTCCCCCACGATCCCTGCCGGTTGCGCACCCGTTCCCCTCTGAGCTCGCCGGGCATAGCGAGAAAGGCGTGCGACCGATCGCCCGTCATCAATCAGGAGCGACCTAGCGACTCACCGACGGCCATACTCCTCAAATGCCCTCCACGACTCTTTGGCACTTCGGACACGACAAACAACCTAGTACAAGGACGCTACTGATACTTCCGCCGCTCGACAACCTGACAAAGTGCCCCCTGGCCGCTGCGCCCCCTGACACTTAGTGATTTCGGCTCTGACACCCTGACAAAGTCACCCCTGGCCGTTGTGTCGTCTGACAAAAGCATGGCTGACACTCCAGACCCTGACATCCTCGACCGAAGCTTCTGCTGACAGATGGTACAGCTCAGTGCGTCGAGTCAGCACGCCAGGTCAGTCTCACCTAACCGCCTCCATCGGGTATAAATACCCCTTCGCCTCCACCCGGGAGGGGGGTTGAAAAATTAACTCTGAATCTTATTACACACACACAAGGGCAAAGGTCTTCCATATCTTTGTTCTTCCTCAACTGATAGCTCGTCACGTACGGTTGGCTCACTCTTAGTCCGACCTACGTGCCTGGCCCCCACTTTAAGTCCTATTACTAACTTAGGCATCAGAGAAGCTAAGGGTTGGACCCAACCCAGCTTTTCTGACGAGCTGCTCCTTGTGCAGGCCAGTCCGTCGTCACAGGTTGCGCTCAGCTCCCCGCCTCCGGCAGTGCGGTCGTGGAGCTAAGTCCTTGCGGAATCGATTCCGTGGTCGGCCTTTGTAGTGCGTCCAGCCTCGTCACTACACTCATTACCTACTAAATAGCTCACCCTAATCACCTCCTAATCATAACCACCGTGCCCTTGGTTCTCTCTAATACAAATTCATTGTATGCGGGTTTTACCCCGCAACAATTGGCGCCGTCTGTGGGAAGAAAGGGTCACACCTATGTCAAACTCTATATGGCGGGTGAGCACCCTAGAAAAGGGGTTGGGGAAAAATGGGTACTAGTATGGTATGAGGACTGGACTTTGTTGTGTCAGTGATAATATACATTGCTCAGTTTCGGGTACTTTGTGGTGATCTCCGTACCTTGCTCAGTTTCGGGTACGATGTATTGTGATATTGTAGAGTTCTCCTTACTCGCACTCCGATCCGAGCGGGTATGGGTGGAGTGAGAGGCCCCACTAAGAAAACAGTGTTCGTGTACCACTGGAGGGTGCTCCTTACCATCCCACCTTGGGGTGGAGTCCAGTTCCTCATATTCAATGACACACGCAGGGTTCCACGCAAAATTTAATGAAATACTAAAGTGCTTTCAAATTGAAATGTCCATTTCTTAAGTTTCCTGTCTGCTGCGCTTGTGGTTCCTTTCATGTCTGGTTCTACATTGTGACTAAAAGCAACATTCCCCAAATTAATGTTTATTTTCGGCATGATTTGGGTTTCTTACTGGGGGCACACATTGACGTGCTCCAATTTTTGGGTTTTCAGGTTTATATAGCTGGAGACAAGGAGATGGAGTTGGAGTTTTGGTTGAGGAGCTTGGGTTGTGAGTTGGGTGGTGAGGGGAGAGGATGAGAGTTTTGTACCTTTGGGGTTTTGTTGTTTTGGGTGAGCGTATAAGATGTTGGATAATAGTTGTGAACTATGCATTAGTGGATAACAAGGGGTAATAGTCCGTGTTTGTCTCTTGGATGTTCTCTTGTTGACTCTTTGTGTTGTTTGTTTGGCATTGTTTGTATGTGGAAACATTGTAGGTAATACCCCAACAGTGCGCAGTGGCCTGCTAATTTCTTTTGTATTTTTCTTTTCTCCTTCGTACCACTCGCTACACTGGGAGGACCAGGGACAGATCATACTTCCCACGTATTCTGGGAAGCAGGGCATTACATGAACTTAGGATATCATATATACCTCCTGAACTGCTATTGACTTGAACAAACGACATTGCCAACTAGAGATCTAATTAAATAGGAAACTACTCAACTGCAGAATGACTATTGACTTAAACATACGATATTGCCAACATAGAGACTTAAATAATTATGAGAATACTCAAAGGTATGTTAATATAATCGATGGAGCAAAAGTTGATAATCAGCGTTCTTAATATTGGTTCTCTGAGCCGACTGGAATCGTTTGTGACCAAGTTTGGATCACCCTACGGGGATAATGACCTGCTTGGCTAAACTTGACTAAGCCTATTTGTGTGTATTAATGCTAGAATTCAAATTATCATCAGTTTCTAAACATTGATTTTAAGTACCTTTAAATGAGTTACTTCAACATTTCATCGCAAGTAAACTCATATTCACCATGTTAACTCTCTTGTCTCATTCACCATTGCCTACCACGTTCTGATGCTTGTCACTTGAAAACTATGCATGAAATATCGACACTCTTGTTGTACGATTACTCACGTTTAAGTAGTCACATCACCTGCTATATGTCATACAATATTAAATACATACTATTTGAAGAACGTGTGGAATTTCATGTGGAATATCGTGTGGAAATCATGTTGATCATATTGTAAAAAATATATATTTGATACACTTAACACATCACATGGGTTTGAGGTAACACATTGTAGAGAGCGTGTGGGAGCTATGATCGGAGTCACCTCACATGTCCGGTCCAGTCCCGTTTTAAAAGTATAATCTCTTGCCTGTTTCAAAAGTTGTGTGTAAACGCCCGGGATTAGCTCCCCATGGTAAACTAGGTGACCCATGGTTGCATACAGCACTCTCCTACGTGAGTCACATAGTTTAACTAGTTATTGCTAACACCCCAATAAACATTTAGTTATATGCACGTCTTGCTCAGTACTTTATATGTTTACTCTAGTTACAGTCTATGCCTGCTTATTACCATAGTTGTTGCCCTCATACATTACTTGTCGCACTCGCACAGTCACTATTACTTGTCACACTTACATGATTTTTAGTTACTTCTCATAACATGTTTCATGCTCTTGCACTGCTTTTATTTGTATTTTTAGAATTGTTGTGACTTACCTATGGTTCCATACTTTGTGGCACCACGACGACGCATAGGTTGACATATATAGATGTTCTGGAGTCAGAAGAGCTAGAGTCTGATTCCGTAACTGCTGATTTTTAGAGTTTGAGTCGTGACGTTTTGCCATATGTACTTCTTTTCTTTCATGTTTCCTTATTGGAGCATGTTGTACAATATGGTTTGTAATAAATGGACCCTATTTGAGTATTTTGTACATCTCTGCATCGTAGCTATATTGTTTTTACTGCTGATCTACAGACCTGCAACTGTATCAAACAAGTTAATGGCCCCGTGAAAGCGGGTCGTTACAACACATCTTCAAAGAAATAACGAGAGGATGTTTCTGATAAGTGTCTACTTCTTACGTTAAGTTCTGGCGATCTGAGGTTGCTTTTGAATGCCATTATCATGCTATGTATCTAGGTTGCTTTCGCATTGTCACCTATGACCTATATATTTCACATATTTCATTTATAAACAGTTATGATTAATGCAGTAAGACATTCAATGCAAATGATGCAGGGGGTTAGTTCTCACAACATGAAATAAGATGGTTAGTTCTCACAAAACTTTTGTTCTAACAAGTTTGTTTATGGAGATAGTGATCGATAGTGATCGCATACACATGGCCATCCATTAAAACAAAAAACGTTTTGTCAATTGACTCATAAATGCCGTAGTATATTCAATTAGGTTAATTTGCACGACTGCCTTATCATGAAGGCTTTTGATGGTAATTGTTTACAGGTGTTTTCTCACCGCTGAATCGTTGACCGAGGACTGTACGGTCAACGTGGTCAAGGGTTCGATTGAGATCCCTTGGGCACGTCAAGCACACGTGCGCTCAGCGTGGGTTAGAGATGGAGTCGAGGTCGAGCGTGAGAATCAGGTAGGGCGTCGGTCCTCGGCTGAAGCAGAGCGGAGGGGAAGCCTCGGCTCTGCGAGATGGCTCGGTCTCGGTTGGAGGTGTGTCGAGGGGTAGCCTCGGCGCTTCGTTTGCTGCTCGGTCTTCGGTCGATAGCCACGCCTGCTTGGAGCAGGGGTGATCGTCTGGCGCTGAGGGGCAGCCTCGGCACCTCGGTCAGCTTCTTCCTGAATAGACGAGAAACTCGTCAGGGGGGCCGGACTTTGGTTTCGGCTGAATCCCCTCTGATTCCTAAGTCAGATGAAGGTCTGAAAAGTACTCGGCGGGGTAAGTATGACTCGAGAGGAGAACGATACGCTGACCCTCGACACGAGCAGGGGGAGGGAAAGAAATGGCGGCTGCCAAAGTCGTTGATGGAATACCTCAGATCTGGTTACCTGAGATTCTACCCCTTTCTTAGTCGTCCTTCCGGTCCTTTTATGGAGGTCTCCGCCATGATTGCCCTCGATCCACGTCCTCCGTCCGCCTCCTTTCATGCCCCCACGATCCGCTTCCTTCCCCGTACCTACATGTGTCGTGGGGGGCATTTATTAACGGGCCTCTTAATGGTCATTAAGGGGGCACGGATTCAAGGGAACAGCTATTTCCGAGGAGCACGAGCTGATCGTGCGTCCCCAGGGGCAGACTGGTTCGGCTTCGAGTTTTATCCGCGGGCCTCGTCAGGCGGGCCTAATCTCGCTCGCGGGCTTTCCGTTCATAGCTGTGCCTCGAGTCTTTGCTTCTTGGGCTTCTCCAAAACAGTCGTATCAATTGCCCCCATCGTTTGGCCGTTCGGTTTCAGCCGGTTCGGTTCGGGCGATGTGACTGTTGGGGGTCTGACATGCGCATCAGTAGAGGGCCGCCCATTAAATGGGGGTCATCATGACACGGCTCGTTTGATCTTCTCTTGGTGCAGGTTTCGAAACGTCACCGATCCTCTGATGCTACCACGTGCTCCCTTCCGGACGATTTGAATTCCTTGATTGCCTTGTATATAAAGACGGCGGCCTTCCACGTTTCGATTCTTTCACGCTCTTCCTTCTGACCTTGGTTTTGTAAGCTCCTTCTCTCCGTCGTCTTTCTTCCTTCAGCTCCTTCTCAAGGTAACCCCTTTTCTTCTTTTGCCCCATGGCTACGCTTAGAATAGGCGATTCGGCGTCAGGATCAAGGGACCCCCGGCAATGTTCGACCTTCGGGATCCAGAGTCCCTTCGGGGACTCGTCCTGTTCAGTACAAGGGGAAAAGAAAGCTTTTCACGGACCCTACCGGCGATGATGCGGCTCAGGCCGTCGAGAGGTTCGACGTCCCCCCGGCAGTCCTTGGGTCGCCGTCCAAGGCCCCTTTCCTGGCGATTGCGGAGATCCAGGAGAAGTATTTATGTCATCCGTACGATGTCCGGATTCCCTTTAACGATGAGCGGATTTGCTTCCCGTGGAGTAATGAGGTCGGCGTCTACGTCGAGATGTTTCGCTTGGGCCTCCGTTTCCCCTTTCATCCCTTCATCATCCAGGTCATGGAATTCTTGATGGTGTCCTTGTGCCAGTTGACCCCGTATTTCGTCACGGTGCTGACCGGGTTCATCATGCTCTGCCGTCCCCATGGCTTAGAGCTGTCTCTTCCTCTTCTTGTTCAATACTATCGGGTTCGTACGGTCGGCCAAGGGTCGTGGCATCACCTCCGGGTCCGCACGGGGAGGGAGTGTTTGCTCGGTCTTCCTCGCTGGGTGGGGGACTGGAGCTCGAGCTATGTCTTTGTTATCTTTCCTGAGGACGCCGAGATCTTGACAGGTTGGGGAGGGTTATGTCAATACAACTTGACGTTGACCCTCTCCGAGGCTGACCAGGCGGCTGTCCGGCTGCTGTCGTCTCTTTCCCTAGAGGAGCGGTCGATCTGGCCTCTGCCGGATGACCTGCTTCTCAAGACCGTTCTGTGGTCTCCCTGTAGGCTCTTCCTTTCTTTCTGTTTTCCCTCTCGCTTACACCGATCTTCTTTCCTTCTGCAGAGATGGCCGGGCACGAATTTACCCGTAATGTCAACGAACTCATCCGGAGGGGTTCCAGCTGAAGCCGAGGGAACCCATCGGGCTAGGCGTCCCGTCACACCGTCGATGAAGAGGTGCGTCAGGCCGAGCCTGCCGTGGGGAGAGTGGAGCCCTCGGTCGTGGTGACGCCTCTCCCCTTGGCCGCAGAGAACCACCCCGAAGGTGAGGCCCCAGGGGCCGAACTCCCTCACCTCGCCCAAGCCGAGGGAGGCGACGCGGGAGCCGAGCCGGCCCCTCGTGTGCCCGTGGGCGGTCGTGGTGCGGGGCGTAAGCATTCCCCCAACCTCTGCTGGCCCCAGCGAGAGGAAAATGAGGAAGGAGGGTGGGGAGACCCGCACTCCTGTGGCCCCCGAGGCGCCGACGGCCTCCGACGAAACTCTCCCCCTGACCCTGGTGGTCACTCCCGCCGTCTCGGCCGAGCCTTCCCTGGTGGGAGCCGGTGGTGTGTTGGCGAATGTCTTGGCGGGCCCGGAGGTTACCCCGGGGACTCGGTATTCGTCGATCGGACCTGGCCAACCAGTTGGCACACGGCTCTGTCCTCCTGAGGGACCGATCTCTCCTAGAGAGAGCTCTTATCGACACACTATCGGACTCCCTAGTCTGGCAGCTTCAATAGGTTTGGCTGCTCTGCTGTTCTCAGACCTGTCTTCTGACCTTTCTCTATATAACTTCTTCCTTTTTGCAGGCCACTGTGATGGCCGTCGAGGCGCAGCATCGGGCGGTCTGGGCGAGGGACCTCGAGGAGTCCTCTGCCCGAGATCGCTCAAGGGCCGGGGCGGCCGAGGTGGCCGTCCAAGAGGCGCGAATGGAAGCTCGGCATCTCCGACGCCAAGTAGATGAGCTTGCTGCCCAAGTGATGGACCTCCAGGGGGAGCTGGACGACGCTCAGAGGTCGGCCCGAGAGGCGGAAGAGGCGTTCCGCTAGGAGAGGGGCGAACTCCAGAGCGAGCTGGCGGACCTGCGTCAGATTTCTCGGTTCATCGACGAGGTGGAGAGGGGCATCGACGGGGTCCTGGGGTCAAGGATCGCGGAGGTCCTTAGGGAGGCCTTCAGCTCTTATGAGGACTTTCTTGCCCCTCGGATCATTGACGTCATCCGAAACTCCTTCCGGTGGTTTGCGGAGCATGCCCGACAGCCTCTCCCGCCCGCCGATCCCCCGCGCTCTGAGCAGGGCGAGGTGCCAGAGGATGCTTCCTCCCGTGCCCCGGGGCCTTAGGCCTCTGTATCTTGTTCCCTCCCCTTCTTTTTTGGCTTGTAATTCTGAACAATTTTATTTATATAGCTCCTTTGTCGCTGGGGGTTTTCCGCCTTGCGGGGACCCTCGGTCTTTTTGATCCTTTATCGTGTTTTGAACTGGTCGCGAGTTTCACATTTCGCTGGCGTCCCTTTATTGCCCTGTGGTGAGGGCGAAGGGTCTTCAGAACTCCGGACCCGTTGACATCCTGGAGTGGGACCTTGTTGGCGTCCTTGTTCGACCCGTCATAGTTTTTCCTCCATTCGCGATACTCGGTTTGCTTAGGTAAACGCCTTGCATGCAGCCGGGTTGCTCCCAGTCTCACAGTCAGTCGGATCGGTCGGTCGGCGAGGGGGGCTGTCCCTTGGCTTACAACCAGCTGAGTCCCCCGTCCGCTGGGGGGGTTGCCCCCAGCCTTACGAGCGGGCGGATCGTTCAGTTGGCGAGGGGGGGCTGTCCCTCGGCTTATAACCGACCGATGTCCCCGTCTGCTATGAGAGTTGCCCCCAGCCTTACGAGCGGGCGGATCGTTCGGTCGGCGAGGGAAGATATCCCTCGGCTTATAACCGATCGATGTCCCCGTCTGCTGGGGGAATTGCTCCCAGCCTTACGAGCGAGCGGATCGTTCAATCGGCGAGGGAAGCTATCCCTCGGCTTATAACCGACCGATGTCCCCGTCAGCTGGGGGAGTTACCCCCAGCCTTACGAGTGGGCGGATCGTTCGGTCGGTGAGGGAAGCTATCCCTCGGCTTATAACTGACCGATGTCCCCGTCTGCTGGGGGAGTTGCCCCCAGCCTTACGAACGGACAGATCGTTCGATCGACGCGGGAAGCTATCCCTCGGCTTTTAACCGACCGATGTCCCCGTCTGCTGGGGGAGTTGCCCCCAGCCTTACGAGCGGGCAGATCGTTCGGTCGGCGAGGGAAGCTATCCCTCGGCTTATAACCGATGTCCCAGTCTACTGGGGGGTTGCCCCTAGCCTTACAGATGGTTTTAAGGATCGGCCTGGTGGAGGAGTTGCCCCCAGCCTAGGGGCCGATCGGTTCGGAGGGCCTGCGAAGGGATGCTCTCCGGCTTAGGGCTGATCGCAGAACCCGTCTGCTGGGGGAGTTGCCCCTAGACTCACGGACGGGTTTAATGATCGGCCTGCTGGGGGAGTTGCCCCCAGTCTTATGGTCGATCGGTTCGGTGGGCCTGCGGAGGGTTGCTCTCCGGATTAGGGCCGACCGTAGAACCCGTCTGCTAGGGGAGTTGCCCCCAGACTCATGGACTGGTTTAAGGATTAGCCTGCTGGGGGAGTTGCCCCCAGCCTTACGGTCGATCGGTTCGGTGGGCCTGCGGAGGGTTGCTCTCCGGCTTAGGGCCGACCGTAGAACCCGTCTGCTCGGGGAGTTGCCCCCAGACTCACGGATGGGTTTAAGGATTGGCATGCTGAGGGAGTTGCCCCCAGCCTTACGACCAATCGGTTCGGTTTCCCGCCTCCGACCTGTTGAGCGAAGGCAGTCCTCTGGGAGAGGAGATTGCATTCTCTTCCGCGTCGTGAAAAGGCCATTCAGCTAAATGCGGAAAAAAGAGGTTGCATTTGTACCAACAATGTCCTTCTTTCTTTCTATGGACCAGTACATTTCGAGGAAAAGAAACAAAAAACGGAGGGGGTCAGGGCAGGATAGCCCTCCCCCGGCGCGAGGTGGCGGTTGTTTGTCCCGTCCACTCACTCGATGACACGCATAACCGCCTGGACCACGTTTACCTTCTTCCCCTTGTCCGGCTGCCTGGATGTCCCCTCCCCAGGAGCAGGATCGTCGGTGAAGTTCTTCAAGTGCCCCCGACTCACCAGCTTCTCTATGTCTTTCTTCAGATGCCAGCAGTCGTCGGTGTCGTGGCTGTTGTCCTTATGATATTTGCAATATTTCTCTTCATCTTTCCTACCTCTCTTCATCCTCGGAGGAGGCCGGTTCATGCGCCCCTCCTTCTGGGCGTGTGCGAGGATAACGTCTGGGGTAACGTTCAGCTGGGTGTGTCACGATTCTCCCCTCCGATGCTTTCCTCTGGCCTTCTTCTCCTGCCGATGCTCCTCCGAGCCACGACGTTCACTCTCGTTGCGCTTGGATCCTCGCTTGGTCCTTCCGTCATCGACGGCCAAGGCCTCTTCTGTCAGCATGAAGCGCTCGGCCCGTGCCATGACCCCGGTGAGGTCCTTCGGAGGATCGTTGTGTAATGATTTCTTCAGACCCCTGTGCCGTAATCCTTTCTTCAGGGCTATCTTAACGACCAGCTCGGGACAGCTCTCCACGTTCAGTTGTTCCGTGTTGAAGCGATGCATGAAGTGCCTCAGGGATTCCCCGGGACCCTGCACCACATTGAATAAGAGTTCTGAGTCCGGCTTTACCTGTCGCCCGGCCATGAACTGCTTGCAGAACAACTGGGTGAGCTCCTCAAAGCTATCAATGGAGCGGTTGGGCAAGCTGTGGTACCAGGTCCTCGCCGCTTTCCGGAGGGTGGAATAGAAACCCCTGCAGAGCAGGGTATTGTCGGCCCCCTGGAACGCCATGACCCCCTCGTAATTCATCACGTGGTCCGCGGGATCACCCGTGCCGTCGTACTTCTCCAACGTTGGCACCTTGAAACTTGAGGGCACCCGTGCCTCAGTTATCCTCCGGGTTAGGTGACATCGGTCGCCATTAACGCCCCCGACCACCCTCCTTCGCTTACCTTGTGATCGTCCGGTCGTAATGGGGGAGCAGGTTCAGGCTTGGCTGTCCCTTGTGTCCCCGCCAAACTGGGGGCGGGTCTCGATCGATGCGCGTCCCCTTTCTCGCTTCAGTATTCTCGCTTGTCCCGCTTTACTCGACGGGCACTTCTGCTCTGCTGGGACCGATCCCCCAATGCCCAGCGATCGTCCCGTCGGTGCTTGGACGAGCCTGGTCGTCTAGACGAGGCGGTCACTGACTCACCCTCTGCTTGCTCGAAGCCCCTCCTGTTTCCCTCGCGAAACGAGGTGGGGGTGGGGGAACGTGCTGGGTTGAAGCCCGACATGGTGAATCGTCGCTCCAGGTTGGGCATCTCGTTCCCGTGGTCGGTGACTACAGCGGACCGCATGGGTTGGTGACCCCCTCCCCAACGGTGGGCCTCATCCACCCCATCTCCCTGGATGGGCGTGTTACCGACGAGTTGTTGGATTGTTGAGACCAACGTCTGGATGTTGGCGTTGGTCTCCTGGGCGAAGGCGCGGAGCTATTCCTGGGTGACCGATCGGGACTCGCCTGTTCCCTTGGTGGTGTGGCTGGGCTGGTTCTCGGGGGGAATGTAATCTCCTTCCTCTTGGATGGGAGGCATGCACCCCGCGCCATTACAGATGGGTTCCATTCTGGTGGTTCGATGTGGGCTTGCTTCGGATCATACAGATGGTGCCAGATGTTTACGGGTGTTTTCTCACCGCTGAATCGTTGACCGAGGACTGTACGGTCAACGTGGTCAAGGGGTCGGTTGAGATCCCTTGGGCACGCCAAGCACACGTGTGCTCAGCATGGGTTGGAGATGGAGTCAAGGTCGAGCATGAGATTCGGGTAGGGCGTCGGTCCTTGGCGGAAGCAGAGCAGAGGGGAAACCTCGGCTCTGCGAGATGGCTCGGCCTCGGTTGGACGTGCATCGAGGGGTAGCCTTGGCGCTTTGTTTGCTGCTCGGTCTTTGGTCGGTACCCACGCCTGCTTGCAGCGGGGGTGATCGTCTGGCACTGAGGGACAGCCTCGGTGCCTCGGTCAGCTTCTTCCTGAATAGACGAGAAACTCGTCAGGGGGGCCGGACTTTAGTTCCGGCCGAATCCCCTCTGATGCCTAAGTCAGATCAAGGTCTGAAAAGTACTCGGCAGGGTAGGTATGACTTGAGAGGAGATCGATACGCTGACCCTCGGCACGAGCAGGGGGATGGAAAGAAATGGTGGCTGCCAAAGTCGTTGATGGAATACCTCAGATCTAGTTACCTGGGATTCGATCCCTTTCTTAGTCGTCCTTCCGGTCCTTTAATGGGGTCTCTGCCACGATTGCCCTCGATCCACGTCCTCCGTCCGCCTCCTTTCATGCCCCCGCGATCCGCCTCCTTCCCCGCACCGTAGGTGCGTCGGGGGGGATGGGGGCGTTTATTAACGGGCCTCTTAATGGTTATTAAGGGGGCGCGGATTTAAGGGAACAGCTATTTCCGAGGAGCACGCGCTGATCGTGCATCCCCGGGGGAAGACTGGTCCGGCTTCGAGTTTTATCCGCGGGCCTCGTCAGGCGGGCCCAATCTCGCTCGCGGGCTTCCCGTTCATAGCTGGGCCTCGGGTCTTTGCTACTTGGGAGTCTCCAAAACATTCGTATCAGTAATGTTAGGGGGGAGGTGGGGGAGACGGGATGTATGATAACTTACAATATTGTTTGATGTTTACATACGTACTTCAAGCACATTTTTTCCTCATAGAAGTTGGGATCATAGATGCACTCGATTATTAGAGGGGATGATGTTGGGCATACTTTTGATTGATCACGACCTTAGGATTTGGACTATAATCTAGAAAAAAGTGTAATGCTTTTCGTACTCGGGATCAGCAGTAGGCTTCGTGATTGGCAAAGAGGTTAAAAAATTAAAAAAGAAACATATCCTAATACTACCCTGTTGTGAGTTGATGGAGGCCTTTGGCCTCCCTCCCCTCATCATCTCACCATTACTCCCCACTAACTTAGTGGGGAGTCCCTTGGACTCCTAAAACATATTCTAATGAATATATTGAGAGCCATGGCTTGTGTCATGGCTACTCCTAATGAGATATTATTTGTCTCTTCTTCCAATCTCTCTCAACATGTTATCAACACCTACGCTCGTATTTTTAAGCTCTTGCATCCCCTACGCGCAAAGGAATCTCTTGTTGCGGCGATGTTGCGGCGATACGTTGCGGTGTTCCTCTTGGGCGTATTCGGAGCATGGCTTTTTCTCTCTACGCATCTTCTATTTTCACGATCTTCCCTAAATCTTTGATCTAGATGTAAAAATTTTAAATCCCGTAGATATAAATTATGAACCGTATTCTACTTTATTACATATATATGTTGATTGATTTACTCAAATCAACATATAAAAAAATTGATGAGAATACACCAGCTGGACTGTCACGGATATTGTTAAGCTCACCAACATGTCCGCTTCTTGAAGCACTTGGAAAGAAGCTGTCCTTTGAGATAGCTGTTGGATTAAATGGTCGTCTTTGGGTATAATTCATGATGCTTCTCATTTATCATTTCAGACTTACGGATCTAGATGTGTATTGAATGTCTAATTCAAGAATTTAGTCTCCTATTTAGCAAAATATAAATAATGCACAAATTGTTGACGGTTTATACTCTCAGCCAAAGATTATCTTTGAATTGTTTGCCTTATCCCAAGAAATCAAATAAAGCCAGAAAAAATGCAAACACACCCCCCCACCCAGACGATTGCGTGAATTTGTTTAAATAATTATCCAAAAAAGACAATTCAATGCAGTAATGGAGATATGGCGGGTGTCCATGCATAAATTCTGATAAAATATATTTTTTATTCAGTACTGGAGATCTGGAGATATATTTGTTATCAGTTTTAAAATATATAATTTCTGGCAGGTGTCCATGCAATCATTTCGTGCAAATGCAACATAGATTAGTACTGAGACAACAATTCAGTGCCATTGAATCTGGCTCTTGCATTATTCTTGATCTTGCATTATTCTTGATATCACCATTATTCTTAATCTCCTTGCGCCATCCCCCCAACGGCGGGGGATCAGATTTCCTCCCCCCCTGTCGGGGGGCTCTTTGTGTGCCGCCGTGTGAGAAGGGGGGAAACAGATCTGTAAAATTCTGGGTTTGGGGACTTTTCAGATTCCCTTACAACTATCCTAAAAATTTGATTTAGGGCTTATGTTCAATTAAATTTTTGAATATTACAGCCCATTGGCCAGCAGCCCAAATCTTAATAATAAATTAGATGTGCTGTTTATTGGGCCTGAAGCCCAGTTTAGAACAATGAAAATGAGTTTAATATTTCTCATGGGCCCGCAGCCCCAATCAGATTAATAATTAATTTTGACTTCTGATTTGGGGCCAGAAGCCTAGTTAATCAAATTGCAAATTAATATGCTTATTATTTTTGCAATCGGGCATGCTACCTGCCTCAAGCTCACAAGTATTGCAGATTATGTTATTTTATCTGCTACTTTTCAATTGTTAAATCTCTTAAATATTGGATATTATGTAAAACATCTCTCTTGCATTGTTATTTATTTATGGATTATTAGGATTTTCCAAAATATAATTATCTTAAGGATCCATCGACCGCTCTGCCGTTAGTCATCTAACCTAACGGTGTATGACGTCTCCCCGTGGTCCGAGAGATTATTATATTTTATAGTTTCTTTTTCCATATTTTATATGCCTGAGATATATGCATGGTTGTTTTCTTTGTGCCTGTAGCATATTTAAAACTGCGTGGATGTTTAAATAAGTTAAAATGTGTTTTTGGGATCGGCCAGTTTGATACCTTTAAATTCCTTACACTCTTATTTTCTTTTGAGAGAATTTGTAAGTGAGGATTGTATGTATAAATGCCAAAGGCCGGTGTACCAACATATGAAGACGGAGGTGAAATTTGCAAAATATAGGGACCAATTGTGGGTTTCCAACTTGTATTTTTTTTTCTTTATGAACCGTAAATCGGACTTTGGACTTTATACGTTTTTGGGTATCTGGCCGATCCCCACATTTTACTTATTTTATTGTTTATGCATGAATTTATACTTTAATTAATTCATGCTTATTTTAAATTGCATAGATAAATGGCAAAATTGGCAAGCGTCGATTTCAAAGTTCTTGATGCTGCAGGAAATAATTACCTGAGTTGGCGAGTGGACCTGAAGTTCCACTTGCGTTCGATGGCCCTCTTTGGCTCAATTTTGGCTCCTTCATCGGTCCCAGCAGCAGCCGATGCTTCTGCTAGTAAGGCCCCAGAAGCGGCACAATCATCTAGCAGAACTCCTACCACTGTCTCTGATGTGGATAAGGCGAAAGCCATTATCTATATTAGGAGACATATAGATCGGACCTTAAAGGCCGAATACCTAACGGTAGAGGACCCAATGGAGCTGTGGACAGCGCTGGAGGCACGGTATAAACATCAAATTGATGTAATATTACCGCGTGCCAGTTATGAGTGGGAAAACCTCAGACTTCAGGACTATAAGTCCGTCGCTGAGTATAACTCTGCACTTCATAATATCACCTCACGCCTGAAGTTGTGCGGTGAAGAAGTGACATAACAACGCATGTTGGAAAAGATATTTATCTCGTTTCACGAGAAAGATGCAATACCTCATGCAGCAGTATCGTGAACGCAACTTCACGAAATTCTCTGATTTGATCTCTTGCCTGCTTTGGGCAGAGCAGAATCGAGATTTACTGCTCGCCACTCATAATTTACGTGCAGCTGGCACTGCACCTATCCCTGAAACCCACCACGTTTCTTCCCAGAAGTGGAAAAACAAGACGAATGCTAAAAATAACAAAGAGAAAGCTGTGATGAAGAGTGGACGAGGAACAGCACCCCCGTCCAACAACAACAATAAAGAAAACGGAAACTTCTCATGGAAGCGTAAAGACACTGGTCAAGTGTCAATTCCTAGGAAGAACTGGGAGAGTAAATGACATAGATGTGGCATGACTGGACATTGGTCCAGAAACTGTCGCACTCCTCGCCACCTTCAGGAACTATATCAGGCGAGCCAGAAGTTTCTGCATGCAACAAACTTGGTGGTTGTTCAGCCGCCAACTGTTTTCACTGCACAAGACTTCGAGAACGACGACCTGCTCGATTGAGCCATATCTTTATTTATGCATTTAAAATTACAAATAGCTTCATCTTTAGTTTGCTTTTGTACGAAGTTTTATTTGAATGTCATTTTACATTTACTTAAATAAAATTTCGTTTTGCTTAATAGATGAAGTATGTAATATTGTGGACAGTGCCTCGTTGCACTGGTGTAGCATTTATATTGCTCCCACATAAAACGAGACTATAAGATGCAAACTTCTCCTCTTAAACATATAGGAATTTTTCACGTTTCAATGATATTTCGTCTAAACGAACATAACTTGAAAACCGTGGATAATAAATGTTGAATATCAAAATGTAACTCGTCAAGAGCATGGCCAGAAGACCATCTACTTAAGATTTCATTGGACCCCCGTCGGGCCCCTATAATTACAGATATTCATCCTATAGAAAGCCAACTTGACTGAGCACCAGAAGTGCCTTTCATTGCCATAGTTTTTAACTCTTGAAAAATGGTCTTGGTCATCCTGAATCAGTGATGATGGACGCATCATCAAATGAATCCTTTGGAGATCCTGAAGATTCTTCAAAAGGTTGAGTTTCCTTGTCCCCCTTTGTCATAAGGGAAAACTAATAGAGAGACCTTCCCTCCTGAAAGTGGGATTAGAGTCTCCTGGCTTCATTGAGAGAATACATGGTGACTTTTGCGGGCCTATTCACCCCTCAAGTGTCCCATTTTCGGTACTTCATTGTACTGATATATGCATCTACTAGATGGTCTTATGTGTGCCTTTATATTCCTCGCAACCTAGCTTTTTCAAAAGCTTATAATGTGGGTGAATTCACTACACATATCATTCAAGATTTCTGCGAAGCAACTGGCATTTGAAAATTGAACATCATGTAGCATGTTCATACTCATAATGGGTTATCCGAGTCTCTGGTAAAGAGACTCCAATGGATTTCACGTCCATTGTTAAATCCCAGTTGCTTGTTGTATTTAGGGACCAACACACTGCATTCCGCATCGCTTATCACGATACGGCCAGCTTGTGGTCATATCTTATTGCTGATGCCGCTTGCTTATGGTTTACCACCAAGTCTTGATAAATGCAAATTTGATGAGCAAAATCTCATTGAAATAGGTACACAATCTAAAGTAGCCTGAAGCTTCTGAGACCATATCATGGGACACAAAAGTCCTAATCTCGTTATGATCCGCATACTTTTTCTGTGTGAAGATGAGATCCAGAAGATCCTTCACATTCAGACTAAAGTACATCAATTGCCGGATAAATTTACGGACAACGAGAAGTTTGTTCGTTCACACGTCCCTGCTGCCAACACGCCAGCTAGGATTGACATTCCTAAAGATGGATGCAATCCACCGACAGCAGAATTGGTTGTACCTCAATTGAAAATAGGACGCCTGCCAGGCTCAAAATATAAAGTTCCTCAAAAGAGGAAGATTCCTGGATATATTAAAATGATCCACTCACAGGATGCTGAGCTCAGACCAGCAACCTCTCCCCTCCTAATTTCCCCTACAGAGGAAACAACAGGAGAAAAATCATTATATTACGTACGCATTAGAGAGGTACTGGACAGATATAGCATAGTCGTCGTCGATGGTTTTGCTTTCCCTATTGCCGTTCACGTCGCTGAATACGACGATAACGTCACCCCACTTTTCTATAGCGTAAACGCATAGATGGGCCAAAGTGGGACGAGGCAATAAGAGTAGAGCTGGACTCACTCTTGAAAAGCAAAATCTTTGGACCAGTAGTCCATCACCTGAATGTGTAAAACCTGTGGAATATAAGTTAGATTTCATAAGAAATTTAAATGAAGGAAATGTGATCATTTTCCTACTTAGCCTAAACTTCTCAAAAAAGCCAATAAATGCAGCTCATGGACGTTGTGACTATATACATATATGGCAATATAGATATAGAGATCTATATAACTCTCAGAAGGGTATACCCTACCCCCAGAGATGAAAGAGAGACGTAGAAACGTCTTCTCCATAAAGGCTACAAAGATCATTAGTTGATCTTAAGCAATATTCTGCCCGTGTATCTTTTTCGAAAGATCGTTGACAGGATTTGTGATATTCGCCGTACATGTGGTCGACTTAAAGCTAATTGGATCTCCTGCAGAGACCATTGAGATATTAAATAGCTTTAAGCATACCTTGGAAATGAAAAACCTAGGTATAAAAAGGTATTGTCTCGGCTTATATATTTAACACTTTCGTGGTGGAACCCTTTAATATCCTTCATACACCTGGAGTTTATGAAGAATGATATCCATTTGCAACCGATTACAAATAGATGCTTCCAGTCGCTGGAAGAGGTAGAGGACATCCTAGGTCCCGAAGAGCCTATCTCTAGTGTACTTGTTACACTTCTTTATCTGGACAACTGCACGTGTCTTTGATAGAACGTCTGCAATAAAGTTGTTAACCAGATATAGTGTTGTCCTGGAGAGCACCACTAGACCAAGGATAAGCTGCTTCTGCGCAACTTCCAAAGGTCAAGGAATATATATCGCATATGCAGGTTTAAAGATCATCGCGATGACTAAAACACAAAAGGCGAGCCACCTCCTTAATATCTACACATCATCCTCCAAAGTCTACATCTTCTGAGAAGCTCATCATCCAAGAAACAAGTATTGAAAATGCTCAGCCAGGTCTAGCAGTACCTTGCAGACACATTGAAGACAGATTCGAAGAATACTTTAGTGGAGTCATCTACCAACTTCGAAGAGCATTCCACTCCACAGCGCCACTGCTTTTCAATAACCGCTAGATGAGTGAAACTTGTATAGATGAGTGATGATTGTATTTGCTTTCAGAACATGAAGGATGTATAGACGATTAAGAGATGATTGTATAGATACATAGGAAATCTGCAAGCCTGAAGTTTGTGCAGATCAGGGGGAGTCCCTCGATAGTTGTACTCTTTTCCCTTAAGCTGCTGGTTTTTCCCACTGGATTTTCCACAGCTAAGGTTTTAACGAGGCAATTACAATGGCTCTGGATCCAGAAGTATCCACCCCATTAGCATACTGAATCCTGAAGTATTCATATGCTTAACCCAAGATAATGGAGAGATGAGGGGGAGTGTTGTGAGTTGAGGGAGGCCTTTGGCCTCCCTCCCCTCATCATCTCACCATTACTCCCCACTAACTTAGTGGGGATTCCCTTGGACTCCTAAAACATATTCCAATGAATATATTGAGAGCCATGGCTTGTGTCATGGCTACTCCTAATGAGATATTATTTGTCTCTTCTTCCAATCTCTCTCAACATACCCTTATTTATCCACTGTTTTAACTAGGTCACGTGACCCTGGATTTGCGCTATCAAGGTATTAGCATCTCTACTGATGTCGTGGCGCAAGGTTGCATCGGGTGGACTCTCTGTAGACCCTTAAGTGAATAATCATCATGTGATCTGCACATCACAACAACTAATAGGATTAACAAGTCGGATCCGTGTGTGGATGCCTTGTTTGACTCCTCTGACACTCAAATGAGAACACGAGAGAAAAGATCAAATATGCAAAATGAGAATGAGTTAAGAATGAGAATGAGAATGTGTTGTTGCAGAAACCGAAAAAGTATGAACGAAGTTACCAAATCCTTTGGGTTGAGTCGCGGACTAG
>CM061141.1:78227871-78286908 GCA_030789695.1 Scilla litardierei | reverse complement strand
CAAAAATTGAATTTAAAGTGTAGCATCATGATACGAAAATTATCCTTAAGTGAAATATACAATACGCTTTTTATTTCCTCTTTTGTTTAAATCCAAAATTTTAAGACAGAATTTTTATACAAAAGTATGTACAACAACCTTTAATATTTCGAAATAAAACAATTTCCACAAGAGAGCCCACTTTGGTGATGTGTTGTTTTGATTAATTTATTTTGAAATATATAATCAACCATGACCAAAATTTGAATTTAAATTATAGAACCATTAATATGAATTTAATATTTAAGGGAACTATACATAACACCTTTTATTTCCTTCTTTATTGAATTTAAATCCATATTTTAGGCAAAATTTCATACAAAATATGTCTATATTCTTTTATGCTTCGAAAATAAAAATAATCTCTACAATAGAGCCCATTATGGTGGGGTTTTGTTTTAATGAAAATTATTTCGAAACATATATACAAATGTGACCAAAAATTTAATTTAAACCAAACCAAACTTTAAGACACAAAAATGTGTCTAAGGAAAATTTATATGTAAGACCATTTATTTTCAATGTGTTTAAAGCAAATTTTAGACAAAAATTTCATACAATGTATGTTCATAGCCTTTTATATTTCGAAATAAAAATAATCTCCACAATAGAGCCTACTTTGGTGAGGTTTTGCTTTAATCAAAATTAGTTTGAAATATATAATCAAATATGCCCAAAATTTGAATTTGAATCAAAATTAAATTTTTAACACAAAAACATCTAAGGGAAATTTATATAAATGGTTCTTTTACTTCCTCTTACATTTGTGTTAAAAAATAACCAAATACATGCTCAAAATAAAGTCCAAAACAAGGCCCAAAAGCCAAGCCCATATCCCATTTCTTTTTAAAAAATTATTAAAAAACAACCTTACGCGGGCTTGAGACCGCTAAACCTTTGCGGGCAAAAGCCCAAGCCGCAGTGGGCTTCAGCTTGTTAACAGTTAAAAAATTTCTAAAAAAAGAAGAGTGTGGGTGGGCCCATGGGGGAACCGTACGTCCCACATGGCTGAAACCAAAATCATGGGGTAGGGGTTTTTTATGGAGGGCGGCAGCGGCAGTGGCCGCCACCCCCTTCTGCTTCCGTGGGGGCTGGTGGCCTTTGGCCGCTGCCCCTCCACCTGAACAGTCACTCCATTTTTAAGGGAACAAAAATAAACCCGGGGGGGGGGGCACAGCCGCCGCAGCCCCCTGTCGGCCTATTGCCATATGGGGGCCGGCGGTCGTCGCCCCTCTGGGGGTCAAGGGGCCGGCGGCCGCACCACTCTAGTTTTTTAAAATTATACGAAAAATCTTAAAACCGTAAAAACTTGTTTTTTCATGCGAAAAATAGCCAAAAATTTGAAATTTAACGATCTCACAGGTCTACTATGAGGGGGCTTTGATGCCACTTGTTGGGACTATTTCTAGATTATACTACGCAAAACAATGTTAAATAATTCAGACATATTCATGTCAAATCTACGTGAAATAAACCGAATCTGAAAGCGGAAGTGCACCTGAATCAATAATGCCTGATGCAGAAAAGACGGCTCTTCGTTTGTGCGATCCGAGGACCATGACTACATATACATAGACAAAAGTTCTAATGACTATTGGGTTTCTGGTTTAAACCAATAAGTCTCTACACACTAAAGGCCCACACCAGAAAGCCCATAAGGCAAAAGTTCACTAAACCAGAAAGCCCTTACGGCAAAAGTTCACTAAACCAGAAAGCCCATAAGTCTCTACACACTAAAGGCCCACACCCTAAACAATACATTAAACCCCACTTAATTTATTATATCACTTTATTGGGCTTAACTTAATCTGACAGCCATCATTACATGATTATTTTACATATAAGCCTTGGATTAATGATCCAACAAATTCAACACATATATCTTTGAACAAAGCGCATTTGATCTGAAGTGTGCTCAACTATACCATATTAACTATGAGGAAAAAATTAGAATTCATAGTATGAGGTTGCCCTTTTAATTTATCCTTAAGCTTAGATAGAAAACCCCATGAAAACTCAGTTACTTTTCTTGAGAAGTTACAATGACTCAAATCAGAACCATCAGAAATGTTTTTTGTTTCCATCAGATGATGGCTAAATTTACCAAACGTACTAAATACTTTGGTATTTTCGAGCAAAACATCATAATATCTAAAAATTAAAGTTAACTATAATATATCATGTATGTTAACTTTTACATACTTTTTACAAGTGTTACGACCTCAAGAT
This sequence comes from Scilla litardierei, assembly GCA_030789695.1. NCBI lineage: Eukaryota > Viridiplantae > Streptophyta > Magnoliopsida > Asparagales > Asparagaceae > Scilla > Scilla litardierei. The sequence goes on along the minus strand of CM061141.1, from coordinate 78,284,640 downwards.
CGGCCCAGTCGATCAAGGCCCGCATGTTCACAGTCCAAGTCTTGGCCCGCTGAATCTCCACAATAAGGCCTAGTTTACCAAGACTTACAGAAGCTCGCCAAGGCCCAGAGCAGTCCGCACTTGTGGAGCTGCGGACTCGCCGATCGAACCAAAGAGAAGACCCCTCTAGCAGATCGCGTGATCTACACCAGCTCGCCCCAGATGCAGCTCGCCTACCTCTCCATCCAGACGAAGTCTGCCCAAGGAGGAAGACGATACGCCACTAGCGTCACTGCCAGTTTCACTACAGACAAGTCTGACAAAAGTGCACCTGGCCGCTTCGTCGCCTGACGGCCTGACAAAAGCCCGCCTAGCCGTTTTGCTGCCAGACAGCCTGACAAAAGCACACCTGACATTAACGGCTCTGACGGCCTGACAAAAGCGCACCTGACACGTTCGGCTCTGACATCCTCAGTCAAACCCCGGACACTGCCAGCTCAGCTAAAGCAACCGACTCCAGCAGCCTATAAATACCACCTCTCATCCAACGAGAAAGGGGCTAGCTAATCTGTTAGAAATCCTAACACATCTACTTATATTCAAGGTCGAATATCCTCCACATATTCGTGCCTTCCACACTAGTTTGCTACGCAAGTTCCGATCTGCCTCTAAGATCGTCATGTGTGTTCGACATTCTCCAAGCAGACACCTGCTGACTTAAGCATCGAAGAGGCTACGGGCTGGCACCCAGCCCCGCCTTTCTAACGAGTTATTCTCCTTGCAGGTAGTTCGCCTCTGCTACCGACGGTTGAAGCGACCTAGGGCGACCAACTCCAATAGACGGTTGATCCACTCCGATTGAAGGGCGACCTTGAGCTTTCCATCTACAAAGTGTCTTCCAATCAAGATTAGCCTCGTCTATCCCCCAAAACTTGTAATCATTGTTGTAACGGCCTGTAATTTTCAACACATCTATTTACGTATTTAACGTATTTTCAATAATTCAAAATTTCTTTATAATGGTTAGTCAGGAGTTGTATATCAAAATGATTTCAAAAATTTCTTATAAAAATATTTTGAGGCATTAAATTAGTTATGGAGTATTTCAGTAAGTTCGGATTTCATCAAATACCTCTATACATTTTGATTAAAATTCATTTTCAATTATTACTGTTTTGGCTTAATGAATTAATTTTCTATACAAACAAACGTTTTCAAACTTTTACAATATCATCCTATAACCATTTAGGGCTCTTCACATTAATTTCGTAATTTTCTGATATCAAATCAACCTAGAACCTGCAAACCCGCTTTCTAAACATTTTGGCCTAAAACTAGTATCTCCGTAACTCAAACCCTAAAATGGATTTCGTATTCGCGATCCTCGCGACAATACGATCTTGTAGGTATGTTTTCGTAATTTTTTGGAGTCGTATGCGAAAATGGGTTTGTATTCCTCCGATTTTACTAATCACATTCACTAATGACTTCTCGCCTTAACTAATCACTTTTACTAAGTTACAGGTACCCTTAATTAATACACTAGATCTACCCCTAATCACTACCCTAACCCCACCCCCTATTAACACACCGTATAGGGTTGGCAGATCCAACCCCCAATTTATTTCTCTATTTATTTTTATTATTTTATCATCTTTATTATTATTATTGTAACGACTGGTTTTCATGTATCTGGATTAATTATATTATATATATATATGTTTTGGTGGATTTTCTCCTCATGTGTGGTTTTCGTCTCCGTAGCTTTTATTTTCGATCGTTTCGTCGTGATTTTCTAGCTTCTTCCTTGGAATCGTCGATTTTGGAGTAAGTCATTCGTGACGGGCTTCATATCGGTCATATCTTATTGTTAGATCAAGCCTAGTAGTCTTAGGAATCGATCCCAGAGCTTCGCGCTCTATTTCGGAACTTTCTGTGCATGTTAGCCGGTACAAGAAGGGGAACCGACCGACTAGATGACGATTTAGTCGGTCGGCAAACCTTCATGGACCGACTAGTGGGCTTTGTAAATTACTCAGGAGTTACTGTTTATCGTTAGTCGGTCTAAGAACATTTGTCGACCGACTAGGTTGCAAACTGGTCGGTCAGCAATCGTTCTTTAACCGACTAGCTCTATGATCATTTTGATACCAAGTACTATTCATTCTTAGTCGGTCTAAGAACGTTCGTCGACCGACTAGATGAGAAACTAGTCGGTCAGTAGTTGTTCTTTGACCGACTAAATCTAAATCCTATTTTTGTACAGGAGTTACTGTTTACACTTAGTCGGTCTGCGTTGGTCAACCGACCGACTAGTTGCCAAACTAGTCGGTTAGTGGTTGCTCTTTGACCGACTAATTAGTGTTAAAACTCTAATTTCTGGGCAGCCGCCAGCCCTTCCTATTTAAACCCCACCCACGATTTCATTCATCCCTCTTTCATTCACCTGAGCCATTTTCTCCCCCAAATCACCCTCCAACATTTCCCCAAGCCATTCCTCCCTCCCTTGGAGCTTCCCTCTCCATTTAGGCCAGCCACCACCTCTAGGCCGCCGGAAAACCCCCAAAAATCCCCAAAACCCCATTTCTCCAGATTTTCTCCCCATTTCCAGATCTGAACCCTAGGTTCCCCAGATCGTTTCTTCCATCGCCGTGCTTGCTCGGCATCGTTCTTCCGCTAACGATTCGGTAATAACTCGATCTCTTAATACCCTCATAACCCATTTGTGTTTTTGTGAAACCCTAATAAAACTAGGTTGGATGTTGTTCTAATGTTGTTTTGCCATGGCAGCGACTTTCCCCGTAGATTTGCGTCCGTGAGACGAACCTTCGTGATCGTCATCCTCGGTGCTAGGCAAGTGAAACTTGCCACTTAGGGGTTGGGGCCATGCCTTAGGCCATTTGCTTGTCGTAGGCGTAAAAGAGACTAGGCGACGAAATGATACTCGCCTAGGCGCAATTTTAGGAACTAGCTTGACAACGAAGCTAGATCCGTCATTTATCATGTTGCATAACTACCATGTCATGTTTAATTTTAATTAACGGTACGTGAATTAATTGTCATCCATGCTATCTATGTTGAATGTCGCATTCGTAGCACACGCTACAATACTTGTGTTTCCTGGCTCGTGTTCCGGAAGTGGGCTACGTGAGTTGGTTGATAGCCAATGCCCGATCTACTTGTTTCCGGCTAGGCACATGCGTTGCAGGCATAACCCTACGCCATACGTGTTAAATACACTTCCTGGCTCATGTTCCAGAAGCGAGCATTCCGTGTGCGGGGTAACGCACTGGCTCGATACACGTGGAGGGGTAGTGATAAGTGCCTCGTCTCAAATGTTGTGAGAACTACTCCCAAGCGCAGGAGATCGTGCAAGTAATATCCTGGTGAGTCCAGGTATCGAATCCACGGGACAACTGACCTGCAAAACTACGAACGTCAATCTGAAAAGAGTAATAATACGATGTTAGCCAACCACCTATCAAACACGAAGATATAGGATCAAGTGTATCAAATAGCAAAAGAAAACGATATTTACGGTGACTTGGAGAGGGATACAAGTATGGGGATCATGTGTTGGGTTTGATTTCGTTAGGGTGTGTGCAATCAATGAATATCAATACCTTTTCTATAACTCAACATTTCGTCCGGTCAGGGCACGAAGACGTCGGAAGATGAAACGATGAAAACTAGTCAAAGTGGCCGTATACGCATCACTAGCAACATTGATTTCATTAAACGATAAATGCAACAATAAGTTCAGATTAGTGAACATGAATTGGCTAGCCTTGTCAGGGCCTAGCCATACGGGATGTAAATAATATCGACAATAAGCAAATACCCAACAAATACGTTGTAGAAATCAATGTTACGAGTGATTTTGACATGAAAATAGGGCTAAAGACATGAAATTCATCAAATAAACACTCCTAATTACATCACAACCATAGCACAAGGAGATTAGCCACGCATGGTGCAAAGAAAATCAGATTTCATAGCCAAATACATCGTTATAATAGCCAAAATACGATAAAATACACCAAATACGGGGTATAAGTTCAAGAATTTATCACCAAATCTCCACTTTAAAGCCCAAAACTCCTTTAGAATAGGAAGAATAGCCTCTGGAATTTTTCAGAATTTTTCCCTGGAGAAATACGCACAGTAGCCGCTCCAAAAGTCCCAAAATACGCCCGAATACGCCCCAAAACCCTAGAATACGCTTAAATAATAGGCATTGCGGGTTTGGGGCGCTTAACGGGTGCAAAACCGCACCCATTATCAATTTTTAACCCGATCAGCAGTCGGATCAAATCTCGACCGCGCATCGCATGCGGTATCGCGCCTCCGCTCGCCACGTAGCGCTTTAAGATTCGTGCGCGGCTAAATCCGAATTCGCATCGGCGTTCGTCTGGACCGTTAGATCAGCATCCGACGGTCGATAAAAGCCCACGTCGCCCGCTTGTCAGCCTTCGCAGCGGACCATTGGATCAGCATCGGACGGTCGATAAAGACCCACGTCGCCCGCTTTTTAATTCTCGAGCGCCGCTGATGCGGGCCGTTGGATCGAGATCCAACGGCCATCGATTTGCCGCGTCGTCCCGTTGATTTGTGCCGTTTGATTGAGCGGGATTCGCTGAGATCGCGCCGCGTGGCGCGCCAAGATTCGTGCGCAATTAATTATTTTCCAATAAATGGTATTCTGCATTCAAAAATTCATAGAAATTAGCACAGATCTCAGAAAAATACAAATAAATAGTCGTTGGAATCGTGAGATCGAGACGATGCTAGAAAAAATATAAAAATGCAGAAATACACAATCAAATTCACGTTTTGTGCACAAATAGAGTAATTTCTCTAATAAATGATGATGAGAAAAATACGAATGTATTAGGGATAAATTAAGCATCATATGGGCACAAAATAGGACTAATAAGGGGGTTAAATATGCAATATTCACTCCGAATCACACCCCCCAACTAGCGATTTGCTAGTCCCTAGCAAAAAAGAGCGATAAATACGAATGATCAATATAAAATAATTCTATCAATCGCTTATGGCGTGGCTCAATAATACACTTTCCAACATGATCTTCACCATCAATATACACACCCATGAACAAAATTAATCACATGATATTTTCTCTAATTTAGTATGAATAAATGACATACAAGCATCGTTTTGCGCAAGCGAACGTATAACACGTCGTTTTTCTCTAGTTTTCTTGTTTCCAAGGAATTGGCCTATCAAAAATAATCATTCAAGATATGGGTAGTGAAGTTGCTTAGTATATTCACCATTCTCTTTTTCTTTAGTTCCACGTAACGCGCATCAAGCAACATTCGTAGAAAAAAGTACAACTTGGATCGCTCCATCAAATGAGTGAGGTTCCGGTCAATGGCTCCCATATCAGACGATAATAGGGCATTAGGCCAAAAAGGACCCCTCGGACTGTACTACTCGAGCCAACCAAGTTATTTATTAGTGACATACTTCATTCATTCATTTTTTTTTTTCATTTTTCATTCATTTTCCTCTTTTTCTTCTTTTCATAATCAACTCAATACCCATTATTTTTTGAACAAAGCATTAATAACCAAGGCCAAATTCCTCTTCAACTTGAAGACTTTTTCAAAAAAAAATCGTGTATACTCAAGCTTTTTCATCACCTTTAGCATGCATGAAATAAATTCAGATTATTTCGAGATATTAATCATGGCAATTGAAATTTTTTTCATGAATATCATATTAACGGTAATTCATGAAGGAAAAAAAAATTAATTCAAGCCATAAACAATTACCTAGAACTCAGTTAATGCATAATCATCCGCATTTGAGGTATACGAAGGAGTTTAAAATGGTGAGATTTGGTGGGTCATTCTTTCCTTATGCCATGCTTTTTGAAAAAATCCTAAGGTCTCATACACCCCCCAACTAAAGATGGACATTGTCCTCAATGTCGAAGAGGGGTACGAGTTTATTCAAGCAAGCATCCTAGAAAGCAAATAAAATTATACGCTACTGGAAAGAACACACCGTGTTCAAATGGCGGATCACGAATCTTTAATGGTGGAGGAAGTTGTTCAATTTGTTCCTTGCGCTCCTCGGCGATTATTCTTCCTCCAAAAGCTAAATTGGACCCCAACAACACAACTCCAAGCATCTCAATAAGTTGTTTACCAATGTCCTGCAAGAGACGAGTTATGTCAGTCCAAATTAGTTTAAAATTTCTTTCTACGTAAATGTTCCATATGTAGTCATCAAAATAAGTAAAATAAAATAAAGCTTGATGATGACTACTCCCTGAAAAATGTGCACTACGCTCGGTATGATGCTCAGTCAATGTGGGGAGGGATAAATGATTTTGGGAAAAAACTGAGGAAGGGATTGGTTCGGGCTCCATAGCGATGACCTTTAAGCTCATGTCCCTAGTCGTCTCCTCCTCCTGTTCATCCAAAATTGATCGCTCATCCTCTACTTTGCACACACTTCCTCCCATGTCAATGTTTTCATTCGTGACTTCATCGTGACATGGCTCGCTCGATATACCTGCAATAGAAGGTGGACTCACATTAGTTTCTGGAAATTGAATTTCAAAAGATTTATATTCTTCTAAGCAAGTGGAAATCAGCGTAAGATTTTCAATGGATTACTGAATTTGCCGACTCCGAGCAAGGAAGTTTTCTTGGAATTGATGGGATGTGGCCTCCTGTGTCTGAATGAGCAATTGAACTTCCTCTTTCAAGTGGTGCAAAGGTACGTCTACACTTTGCTCCTCTGGATCAAGGCTTGAAGGCTCCGTTGAATCGCACTCTGAAGTCTCTTTCATGATTTCTTCGTCCTCTTGCAAAGACTCCATATAATTCCATTCCTCTGTCGGCGTCATGACTCCCAAGAATTCCTGCAGCTGTGGTCGTAGTCCACCTAGGAAGGACTCCATAAGTTCTTTCTTTGTAAACCCATGCTGCGGATAGCTCGATATTATGTCTGTGAACCTCCTCCAGGCCTGAAAGAAAGTTTCACAATCAGTCTGACTAAAACCAACGATCTTGAGCTTCTCCATCCTATGTTTGTGTGCCTTATAATATTCTGCATCATACAAATTGTTCGTGGAATAGAATTTCATGTATTCCATATACTCCATTCTTTAAAAAGAAAACAAAAAACAAAATAAAAAATCCTAGACTGTAAGATGGAAGGATCTCACTGAATGTTCCTCCAAACGAACTGAAATCGTAGATCGCAAGTACTGTTGTCCCCGGCAACGGCGCCAAAAACTTGCCTCGTCTCAAATGTTGTGAGAACTACTCCCAAGCGTAGGAGATCGTGCAAGTAATATCCTGGTGAGTCCAGGTATCGAATCCACGGGACAACTGACCTGCAAAACTACGAACGTCAATCTGAAAAGAGTAATAATACGATGTTAGCCAACCACCTATCAAACACGAAGATATAGGATCAAGTGTATCAAATAGCAAAAGAAAACGATATTTACGGTGACTTGGAGAGGGATACAAGTATGGGGATCATGTGTTGGGTTTGATTTCGTTAGGGTGTGTGCAATCAATGAATATCAATACCTTTTCTATAACTCAACATTTCGTCCGGTCAGGGCACGAAGACGTCGGAAGATGAAACGATGAAAACTAGTCAAAGTGGCCGTATACGCATCAATAGCAACATTGATTTCATTAAACGATAAATGCAACAATAAGTTCAGATTAGTGAACATGAATTGGCTAGCCTTGTCAGGGCCTAGCCATACGGGATGTAAATAATATCGACAATAAGCAAATACCCAACAAATACGTTGTAGAAATCAATGTTACGAGTGATTTTGACATGAAAATAGGGCTAAAGACATGAAATTCATCAAATAAACACTCCTAATTACATCACAACCATAGCACAAGGAGATTAGCCACGCATGGTGCAAAGAAAATCAGATTTCATAGCCAAATACATCGTTATAATAGCCAAAATACGATAAAATACACCAAATACGGGGTATAAGTTCAAGAATTTATCACCAAATCTCCACTTTAAAGCCCAAAACTCCTTTAGAATAGGAAGAATAGCCTCTGGAATTTTTCAGAATTTTTCCCTGGAGAAATACGCACAGTAGCCGCTCCAAAAGTCCCAAAATACGTCCGAATACGCCCCAAAACCCTAGAATACGCTTAAATAATAGGCATTGCGGGTTTGGGGCGCTTAACGGGTGCAAAACCGCACCCATTATCAATTTTTAACCCGATCCGCAGTCGGATCAAATCTCGACCGCGCATCGCATGCGGTATCGCGCCTCCGCTCGCCACATAGCGCTTTAAGATTCGTGCGCTGCTAAATCCGAATTCGCATCGGCGTTCGTCTGGACCGTTAGATCAGCATCCGACGGTCGATAAAAGCCCACGTCGCCCGCTCGTCAGCCTTCGCAGCGGACCATTGGATCAGCATCGGACGGTCGATAAAGACCCATGTCGCCCGCTTTTTAATTCTCGAGCGCCGCTGATGCGGGCCGTTGGATCGAGATCCAACGGCCATCGATTTGCCGCGTCGTCCCGTTGATTTGTGCCGTTCGATTGAGCGGGATTCGCTGAGATCGCACCGCGTGGCGCGCCAAGATTCGTGCGCAATTAATTATTTTCCAATAAATGGTATTCTGCATTCAAAAATTCATAGAAATTAGCACAGATCTCAGAAAAATACAAATAAATAGTCGTTGGAATCGTGAGATCGAGACGATGCTAGGAAAAATATAAAAATGCAGAAATACACAATCAAATTCACGTTTTGTGCACAAATAGAGTAATTTCTCTAATAAATGATGATGAGAAAAATACGAATGTATTAGGGATAAATTAAGCATCATATGGGCACAAAATAGGACTAATAAGGGGGTTAAATATGCAATATTCACTCCGAATCAATAAGCGGTCACCTGAGCTTACGAGTTGGCCCGATCAGCCACTCTAGCCAGCAGACGAAATCTCTGTGCACAACGTGTTTACTTGACGTGTTTACTTGACGTGTTTACTTGACGTGATCATTTGACGTGAACCACTTGACTTGTACTTGTCCGTGTTTTACTTGTGAAACCTGTTACCCATGACATACTTGCTACTTGTACTTTCCTTTTCTTGTCACTTCCATACCGTACTTGCTATGTCATGCGTCATACTATAACTGCTAGGTTGTTAGTTTACCTTACTTTCAGTTTCCTTGCCCAAGTCTTTTAGACTTGCTGACATGTGCCCCTTTACTCTTTTGGGTGACACATATTAGATCTTGAGCCTGAGTTCATTGTTGAGGACGAGGTGTTTGCGGACGCCGAGCCCGAGCCTGTGTTTGGCGAGGAGTACGTGGACACTGGGGACCAGTCCTAGTGTCTTCGTTGAGCTTTCCCCTTTTGTTTTAGACTGTTTAGTTGTCCGTGCGTGGCACATATACTTTGTTATGTTTGTCCTTGTTGGCCTTGTTCTGGGCCTTTAGACTCTTTCTTTTAGCCTGGTGGCTTTTCTGGATGTTGAACTTAATTTTTAATGTTGGACAAATTCTGAGATTTGAGATTTTATTTCTGTCTCTCCTTGTGTTATTATTGTTGTTCCGTTTGTGGTTACAGGGACCTGCTTATGTTTTATTAACGCTTATCGGGTTTGGGGCTTCACAACTCCACTCTCGTGCGGACCTTTTCACGTCTCGCCTCCATTTTAGGGAAGCGGGGCGTGACAGTTTTTGTTGGTGGCCCATACAGGTCTCTTCTGTAACTGCGATTATCGGAATGACGATAATAATATTAGAATGTCCAATAAACTAAGTTCGACATCCGAGTCATAAGCTATGAGTCTAATCTGCTTCGTTTTCTGTGTCATTAGATGGCAGGAAGGTGATTTACCCGTGGTGGAGGTAGTGGTGCGCCCCCTCATGACGAGGAGTCTGAGCGGGAACCCACCAATGGAGAGATGATGCAGATGATGCTTCAGATGATGCAAGTGCAGTAGGGCGTGCTCCTGCAAGTCCAGAATGCTCCAGTTGTTCGAGCTGGTCGGGCAATCCAGGATGCCCCTCGCTCCGAGCCGGGAGCGAAGCAATTTCAGGAGCTGGGTCCCGCATATTTTGATGGGTCTGAGGGTCCTCTGGCTGTCGATGAGTGGATTCGAAACATTGAGGATAACTTGAAGATGGCCATGATCACCCCGGCTGGATGGGTTGATTTGGCGAAGAGGCAACTCAAGGATAACGCTCGGAACTGGTGGGATGCGGAAGAGAAGATGCTGGTGGAGCCGGTAGCTTAGGCTACCTTTAAGTCCAGGTTTGATGAGGAGTTCTTTCCGAAGGCTGCTAGGAAGGAGATGCTGCCGCGCTTTATTGATATGAAGCAAGGGAGCTTGACGGTGGACCTGTACCACCAAGAGTTCACTAGTCTGAGTAGGTTCGCACCGAAGATGGTGCAGGATGCTGATGAGAGGGCTCAGAGGTTCCTGCAGGGGCTTGCTTTGGAGCTTCAGAGTTTTGTGTCTTCCTCTGATCTGGACTCTTATCAGAAGGTTCTGGTCGCTGCGAGGAGGCAGGAGCTGAAACTGAGCCAGAGGAGAGGACATGTTTCTGGTGCTGGGAAGAGGCCTATGGAGTAGGCCAGAGCGGTGGTTAGGCCTGGTTTCAAGCCTAATCAGCCAGCTCAGTTTAAGAGGCCAGGAGGGCCTATTCAGAAGACTTGCCATTTCTGCGGCAAGATCGACATGTCAAGGATCAGTGTAGGAGATTCCGGGGCCAGTGTGTTGTCTGTGGAGATCCTACCCATACCATGAAGGATTGTCCGAGGTCGAAGCAGCCTTGGAGGGCACCTGTTGCAGCACAGCCGTTGCAGCAGAGAGCGTCTGTTCCTGCTGGACGTGGAGCAGCTCTTATTCCACAGAGACAGGCTTTTCAGCAGGCTTTTCCGCCGAGGAGGCAGGCTTTTCTGATGACCGCTGTGGAGAGCGAGGCTGTGGATGAGGTTATCGTAGGTAATCCTTAATCTAGTTGTTACTTTCCTAGCTAGTTTTGGTTGTTAGAATATGTTTGGTTGTTTGCACATGATTGTTTGCTAGACTAGGGTTTGATTGTTAAATTGCTTGTTAGGTGTGGTTTTGGTGTGCACCTTTCCTGCACGAGTCCTCTTTGACTCAGGTGCATCGATGTGCATTATTTCTCGGAGCTTCGTGGAGAAGCATTCCTTGTCGACGTCCCCTCTTCCCAAGAGTTGGAATATTGTCACAGGAAATGACGTGGTCTCGGTGCATCTTGGTTGCAATTCTTGCTCGTTGGTGGTTTGTGGACATGAGCTCTACGCTGATTTCATTGTCCACGACATCGTCAACTATGATGCGGTCCTTGGGATGGATTGGCTTGCGAGCTTCTATGCTACGATCGACTGTCGGAGGAAGAAGGCGGTGTTCGAGATTCCCAGACATCCAGTATTTGAGTTCAGCCGGGGTAGCAGCTCGCTTGGTCCTGTCAGATTTCGGGCCAGGCCGGTGGAGATTGTGGCTATGCAGATGGAGCTGGAGAGGCCAGCGGTTGTGCGGGACTTTGATGACGTCTTCCCCGAGGAGATGTCTGGTTTGCCACCTGATCGAGCTCTGGAATTTTCTATTGATCTTATTCCGGGAGCGCAGCTGATTTCGAAGGCGCCTTATCGTATGGAACCCGCTGAGTTGGAAGAATTGCGGAAGCAGCTGGATGAGCTTTTGCAGAAGGGTTATGTCAACCCTAGTGTGTCTCCGTGGGGAGCACCGGTGCTGCTGGTGAAGAAGAAGGATGGTTCGCGTCGCATGTGCGTGGACTATCGGGAGTTGAATGCGGTGACCATCAAGAATAAATACCTGTTGCCTCGCATCGATGATATTTTTGATCAGCTTGGAGGTTCGAGGGTGTTTTCGAAGTTGGATCTGAGGAGTGGTTATCATCAGATGAAGGTGAAGAAGGAAGATGTTCCAAAGACAGCTTTCAGGACGAAGTATGGACACTACGAGTTTGTGGTTATGCCTTTCGGTGTAACCAATGCACCCGCAATTTTCATGAATCTGATGAATCTGATCTTCTATGACTTTTTAGATAATTTTGTCGTTATCTTTATTGACGACATTCTGATCTATTCAAAGTCGGAGGAGGAGCATGCATCGCACTTGAGGACAGTGTTGGAGATTTTGAGGAAGCATCGGCTGTATGCTAAGTTTTTGAAGTGCGAGTTTTGGCTGGACAGAGTTGCTTTTCTCGGGCATGTGGTGACTGTAGATGGTATTTCAGTGGATCCCGAGAAGATCAGGGCCATCAGAGAGTGGCCTGTTCCGCAGTCAGCGTCTGAGATCAGGAGTTTCCTTGGACTGGCTGGTTATTATCGGCGCTTCATTAAGGACTTTTTCCGTATTGCTAAGCCGATGACCAGATTGACGCAGAAGGATGTACCTTTTGTTTGGTCGAGTGATTGTGAGAATGCTTTTGGTGTTCTGAGGGAGAGATTGATGACTGCCCCTATTCTTGTTGTGCCTGATCGCAGCGGTGGATTTGAGATCTTTTGCTATGCTTCTGGCAAGGGTCTCGGTTGTGTGTTACATCAGCACGGGCATGTTGTGGCGTATGCTTCGCGTCAGCTTAAGGTTCATGAGAAGAATTACTCGGCGCATGACTTGGAGTTAGCTACTGTTGTTTTTGTTCTTAAGATTTGGAGGCACTTCATGCTGAGTGAGAAAGTGAAGATTTTCACCGATCACAAAAGCTTGAAGTATATTTTCACTCAGAAGGAGCTCAACATGCGAAAGCGTCGATGGTTGGAGCTCATGGCGGATTATGAGATTGATTTGCAGTATCACCCTGGCAAGGTGAATGTGGTTCCTGATGCGCTGAGTAGGCTTCCAGCGGTGATGATTTTGACTTCGCAGTGGAGATTGCAGCAGGATTTTTGCGAGTCTGGTGTGGAGATTGTTCTTCCTGGAGAGGCTTTTTCGTTGATGTGTATGCAGATACAGTCGACGATCGTGGATCGGATCAAGGCTGGCCAGGCTGAGGATCCAAAGCTGGTGAAGATTCGGGAGCAGGTGGAAGCCGGTCTACGGACTGACTTTTTGATTCATGAGGATGGCTCGCTGAGGTTTGGAGCCAGGTTGTGTGTGCCAGCTGGGGATGTTAGAGAGGAGTTGTTGGTGGAGGCACACAGTTCGCCGTATTCTGTGCATCCTGGTGGCACCAAGATGTACAAGGATCTTCGTCTGAACTATTGGTGGCATGGTATGAAGAGGAGTGTGGCTCGGAGTGTAGCCAAGTGCTTGGTTTGCCAGCAAGTGAAGGCGGAGCATCAGCGTACGGCAGGGTTGCTACAACCGCTTCCGATTCCGGAGTGGAAATGGCAACACATCACTATGGATTTCGTGACTGGATTACCTCGGAGTCCGAAGCAGAATGACGCGATTTGGGTGATCGTAGATGGATTGACCAAATCCGTGCACTTTATTCCCTTCCGAGTGGGACAGTCCACTGAGGCGCTAGCGAGGAGATATATGGAGGTAAATTCTTTTACTCTCCATTTTTATTTCCTTTTCCTAGTTTATATGGTGATGTAACGTGAATCGTGCAGGAGATCGTATGACTTCACGGAGTCCCTGTGAGTATCGTGTCGGACAGAGACACGAGGTTCACATCTCAGTTCTGGCAGAGTTTGCAGAAGAGTTTGGGTTCGCGTCTGAGTTTCAGCACGGCGTACCATCCGCAGAGGGTTGGCCAGTCCGAGAGGACGATTCAGATCTTGGAGGACATGCTGAGGGCGTGCATGTTGGATTTCAAGGGTTCGTGGGAGGACCATCTACATCTGGTAGAGTTTTCCTACAACAACAGCTTCCAGGCGAGTATTGGCATGGCGCCTTTCGCCGCTCTTTATGGGAGGAAATGTCCATCGCCATTAAGTTGGGATGACGTTGGTGATCGGGAGCTGTTGGGAACTGAGATGATTGTGGAGGCCGTGGATGTTGTCAGGAACATTCGGGAGAGGCTGAGGATTGCTCAGGACCGTTTTAAGCATTGGGCGGATGCTAAACGTCGTCCTTTGGAGTTTCAGCCTGGGGATCATGTGTTTCTGAGGATTTCCCCGAATCGTGGTGTGATTCACGTTGGGAAGCGAGGAAAGTTGAGCCCGTGATACATTGGACCGTTTGACATTCTGTAGAGAGTTGGCGAGGTAGCCTACCACTTAGCCTTGCCGCCATCTTTGGAAGGTGTTCACAATGTTTTCCATGTGTCGCAGCTTCGTCGATACATTAGCGATCCATCTCATGCTGTGGATTTCTCGGAGATTACCGTTCGCCCTGATATGACGTATGACCAGCAGCCAGTGCTGATTCTGGACAGGCGTCAGAAGTCACTTCGGAACAAGGTTGTCAATCTTGTGAGGGTGATGTGGCGACACGGCTCGCCTGGAGAGTCTACTTGGGAGAATGAGGATGAGAAGCGAGAGTGTTTCCCACTTTTGTTTCCGGACACGTGAGTGTTGGGAAATTCCGAGGACAGAATTTTTCTTAAGTTGGGGAGGATGTAACGACTGGTTTTCATGTATCTGGATTAATTATATTATATATATATGTTTTGGTGGATTTTTTCCTCATGTGTGGATTTCGTCTCCGTAGCTATTATTTTCGATCGTTTCGTCGTGATTTTCTAGCTTCTTCCTTGGAATCGTCGATTTTGGAGTAAGTCATTCGTGACGGGCTTCATATCAGTCATATCTTATTGTTAGATCAAGCCTAGGAGTCTTAGGAATCGATCCCAGAGCTTCGCGCACCATTTCGGAACTTTCTGTGCACGTTAGCCGGTACAAGAAGGGGAACCGACCGACTAGATGACGATTTAGTCGGTCGGCAAACCTTCATGGACCGACTAGTGGGCTTTGTAAATTACTCAGGAGTTACTGTTTATCGTTAGTCGGTCTAAGAACATTTGTCGACCGACTAGGTTGCAAACTAGTCGGTCAGCAATCGTTCTTTAACCGACTAGCTCTATGATCATTTTGATACCAAGTACTATTCACTCTTAGTCGGTCTAAGAACGTTCGTCGACCGACTAGATAAGAAACTAGTCGGTCAGTAGTTGTTCTTTGACCGACTAAATCTAAATCCTATTTTGTACATGAGTTACTGTTTACACTTAGTCGGTCTGCGTTGGTCAACCGACCGACTAGTTCCCAAACTAGTCGGTCAGTGGTTGCTCTTTGACCGACTAATCAGTATTAAAACCCTAATTTCTGGGCAGCCGCCAGCCCTTCCTATTTAAACCCCACCCACGATTTCTTTCATCACTCTTTCATTCACCTGAGCCATTTTCTCCCCCAAATCACCCTCCAATATTTCCCCAAGCCATTCCTTCCTCCCTTGGAGCTTCCTTCTCCATTTAGGCGGCCACCACCTCTAGGCCGCCAGAAAACCCCCAAAAATCCCCAAAACCCCATTTCTCCAGATTTTCTCCCCATTTCCAGATCTGAACCCTAGGTTCCCCGGATCGTTTCTTCCGTCGCCGTGCTTTCTCGGCGTCGTTCTTCCGCTAACGATTCGGTAATAACTCGATCTCTTAATATCCTCATAACCCATTTGTGTTTTTGTGAAACCCTAATAAAACTAGGTTAGATGTTGTTCTAATGTTGTTTTGCCATGGCAGCGACTTTCCCCGTAGATTAGCGTCCGTGAGACGAACCTTCGTGATCGTCATCCTCGGTGCTAGGCAAGTGAAACTTGCCACTTAGGGTTTGGGGCCATGTCTTAGGCCATTTGCTTGTCGTAGGCGTAAAAGAGACTAGGCGACGAAATGATACTCGCCTAGGCGCAATTTCAGGAACTAGCTTGACAACGAAGCTAGATCCGTCATTTATCATGTTGCATAACTACCATGTCATGTTTAATTTTAATTAACGGTACGCGAATTAATTTTCATCCATGCTATCCATGTTGAATGTCGCATTCGTAGCACACGCTACAATACTTGTGTTTCCTGGCTCGTGTTTCGGAAGCGGGCTACGTGAGTTGGTTGATAGCCAATGCCCGATCTACTTGTTTCCGGCTAGGCACCTGCGTTGCATGCATAACCCGACGCCATACGTGTTAAATACACTTCCTGGCTCGTGTTCCAGAAGCGAGCATTCCGTGTGCGGGGTAACGCCCTGGCTCGATACACGTGGAGGGGTAGGGATAAGCGGTCACCTGAGCTTACGAGTTGGCCCGATCAGCCACTCTAGCTAGTAGACGAAATCTCTGTGCACAACTTGTTTACTTGACGTTTTTACTTGACGTGATCACTTGACGTGAACCACTTGACTTGTACTTGTCCGTGTTTTACTTGTGAAACCTGTTACCCATGACATACTTGCTACTTGTACTTACCTTTACTTGTCACTTCCATACCGTACTTGCTATGTCATGCATCATACTATAACTGCTAGGTTGTTAGTTTACCTTACTTTCAGTTTCCTTGCCCAAGTCTTTTAGACTTGCTGACATGTGCCCCTTTACTCTTTTGGGTGACACATGTTAGATCCCGAGCCTGAGTTCATTGTTGAGGATGAGGTGTTTGCGGACGCCGAGCCCGAGCCTGTGTTTGGCGAGGAGTACGTGGACACTGGGGACCAGTCCTAGTGTCTTCGTTGAGCTTTCCCCTTTTGTTTTAGACTGTTTAGTTGTCGGTGCGTGGCACCTATATTTTGCTATGTTTGTCCTTGTTGGCCTTGTTCTGGGCCTTTAGACTCTTTCTTTTAGCCTGGTGGCTTTTCTGGATGTTGAACTTAATTTTTAATGTTGAACAAATTCTGAGATTTGAGATTTTATTTTTGTCTCTCCTTGTGTTATTATTGTTGTTCCGTTTGTGGTTACAGGGACCTGCTTATGTTTTATTGAGCTTATCGGGTTTGGGGCTTCACAGCTCCACTCTCGTGCGGACCTTTTCACGTCTCGCCTCCATTTTAGGGAAGTGGGGCGTGACAATTATTATTTCGTACGTTGTATATTTTACTCTATGTCATTCCCAACCCTATATAACTCAGCCATCCCCCTCTCATTCTCACAACCCAGGCTTATATATCTCTCTCCATCTTGTTTTGTTTTTCCCTTAGCCCGCAAGAGAACCCCCCTTCTCTATTAACCCAACCCACACAGCAATCTCCCTCTCTCTATTTTTTTCCAGTTCGAAACCAAACTCAGGCCTTCGAAATCGTCTCCCTTCCTCTCTATCCTCTCCGTTCAAAAACCCCCGCCCGCCACCATGACCTCCCCTCTCGCAAACAAACCCCTCCCGCTCTCTACCTCTCGTTCTCCCTCCCTCACTCTTCCCCCCAGGGACTGTCGCCGCTCCGCCATTCCTCGCCTCCGTTCGCCGCCGCTTCGTCGTAAACCGTCGCCCTGGAGCAGACCACGCCGCTGCCGTGAAGCTCGACGTGACCCCGAGCGCCGCCGTTCTTCGACGAGGCAGTAGCACCCCGTCGATCTCCGATGAGGCAGCAGCACCCCGCCACGTTCCCCGCTCCGACGAGCTCACCGTTCTGACGCCAACCCCGCTCTCCGCCGTACGACAGCGCCGACGAACCCATCGGAGTCCCTTCCGCTCGAAGACGACGTATGCCCCCTTCCCTCGACCAACTCCACCCCGACGTCGCCCCGCCACCGTGCACCACCGCCACACTCTCCGAGGCCGCCGCAGTCCGCCGCCGTCGCCGCCGTCCGAGCTCGACCCCCCGTCACCGAACGAAACCCCCACATAACGAAGAACAAAGGAGTGTAAGTGTTAAAAACGTAAAATTTATACGTTTTAATTAATACATATATTGTATTAAAACACGTATTTGCGTATTTGGTAACTAGATAAATGGGTTTAATAGTTTAAAATTTGTAATAAATAATACAAGCCACAGAAAATTACAAGACCACATCCAAAAAATCAGAAACGATATTTTGGATCCAATGGCGCTGGTTTCATCTCAATCAGACGCTTAGTTTTTTCAGAATTAATTTTTAAACCTAAACTTTAAATACGTAAAATTCAATTAAAATCTGTAACTCCTTATTTTCACGTACACTGATATGTGATTAAAATATATGTTGTAGTACTCTTCGAGATGGTCGTTTTGACAGCTCACTTGAGCCATTCCGACTAGTATTGCACCCTGAAGAAATTATTTAATAATTACGTTACTTAATTAAAATTAGTTTTAAAATTGATTTTTGAGCTTCTAAAAATTATAAAAAAATACTATAAGCTTCTGAAAAATATTTTCTCTTGCCGTAAAATTATTTTTATTATATCTAGCCTATATAAAAATTTAGAACGTTTTCCGTCACCGTTTCAACCATTATTAAAAATCAAAACGATCATGTAAATAAATAAAGTATAGCGTATACTTTAACTAATTGTTTCTTGTGTCTACATGTAGCAAATCTCGTGCACCAGCACTAGATCTAGTCCCGCCTCACTACCATCACCTCGAGATCCGTAAGGCACAGTAAATTCTAGATTTGAAAAATTAGATATTGTCCTCGTACGAACTTTTAAAACAACAATTTTTGTG
Source organism: Scilla litardierei (assembly GCA_030789695.1). Taxonomy (NCBI): domain Eukaryota; kingdom Viridiplantae; phylum Streptophyta; class Magnoliopsida; order Asparagales; family Asparagaceae; genus Scilla; species Scilla litardierei. Next base: position 78,266,093 of record CM061141.1, on the reverse strand, counting down.
TTCCATGTTTGTTGGACTTGTCTTTATCCTAAAATTTATTAGCATCCACCTTGCTTTACTTTAAGAAAGTCGACCAGTGAACCTAGCTTAACTATCATCGTAAACAAAGAACTAATGGCATCATGTGGTACATCTTGTGGAATGTTTGATGGAATATCTCGTGGAATGTTTTGTGGAATATCTCGTGGAATGTCTCGTGAAATGTCTAAAGGAATATCTCGTAAGAAAGCATGTAATCGATACACGACACTGGGGTTTGGGGTAACTCATTGTAGAGAAAGTGTGTGAGCTATTACCGGAGTCACACACACTCTCTCTCGTCTCGTCTCGTCTCGTCTCGCTTTCCAAAGTATGTTGTGGTTGATACCCGGGATTTGCTCCCAGTGGCAATGGAAATGACCCATGGTTGCATATCATACTTTCCTACATGAGTCACATCACATAGTGTAGTTAATTAATGCCAACACAAATAACCATCGTTTGGATGTCTTGTTCAATACTTTGCATGTTTAATTGCTTACAGTTCATGCCTGCTAGTCCCACCATTGCTATCGCCAAGTTTGCTCTAGCACGTTACTTTTTCGTACTTACACGACCACCTTTTACTTTATGCATTACACGTACTTTACCTACCACGCTTGTGCAGTTACCAGTACTTTACTTCACTTGTTTGGCCTGCTTTACACTTGCACTACCACAGTACAGTTTGTTCTCTCTTTTCAGTTCTGTTTACCTTACTACCAGTTATGTACAGTTGTTGCTCAGTACTTTACTTTTCACTCTGGTTTGCTTGTACGTAGTTACTTTTTGCCATACTTGTATACTGCTTCTTTTCTATGTTTAGAATTATTATGACTTACCTTCGGTTCCATTTATGGCACCGGCAGCCGACGACCAGATCACTGAAGCGGCCCCTGAGTTTTGAGGAGCCAAAGTTTGACCCAGAGGCTGCAGAGTTTAGCTGCTTTGTGTTGGTGTATGTGTTGTATTATGTATTTTCTTATTCGCATTTCCTTTCCGTGCTTCCTTTTCATGTATTTTGTGAGAGAGTACTGGTTGTTGTTGTACTTTAAATTTGGACTGTGTAACGCCCCGCTCCCCGGGATACCCGATAAGTACGAATCTGTATCAGGTATTCCCGAAGAAGCAAGTGCTACGGAAGGAAAACCAAAAAAACAACCACAAGCAGGTCCACTGCGCACTGCTGGGATAGTACCTGTAGCATTCCAGACATCACAGAAACACAAAAGAGCCATCGACTCAATACACCAATACATCATGTATATATATATACTAGTTATAACCTGTGCCCACGGGCACGGTTCATTTAAGATTTCCACTGCGAAATCTTTGTTCATCGAAAAATTATTTCCACAGCCAAAATTTAACAGAACAATAAATTACCATAAAAATATTTAGCGGCACGGGCATCTGCCGCGCGAAACAACAAATTCGGCGCAGGCGCCTTTGGCGCAGAATAACAAATTCGGCGTCAAACAACAAATTTGGCCCCCGCGTCTTAGGCGCGGAACAATAAATTAGCGTTAAAAAATTTCATAAATTCCACAATCTTTCCAAAGTCCAACAATCTTTCTCAACGCACTTTTAATTTCAAAGTTTAGGTTCCCAATGCACTTTCCCCCCAATTTAATCTCTACAATCTTTCCCAAGGCACTTCTAATTTCAAAGTAGGCACTCCTCCCCCCCAAATTTAATCTCCACAATCTTTTCCAAGACACTTCTAATTTCAAAGTTTTGGTTTCCAAGACACTTTTCCCACCAAAATTTAAGTTTTCCACTAAAATTTACACAAAATCCAATCTCAGCCATTGATTTACCAAGATCAAATCGCAGCCACTCTTTATCTTGTCTTAGTCAGCCCTAGAATTCAAAAAACGTTGTCAAATGTATTATAGATATATATATATATACACACAACTGTTCAATTACAACATCAATTACAAATCTCTTATACAATATATAAGCCAATCTCACCAAAGTACAATGACCCGCCCAACTCTCAAATCCAACTGAAAGGGCTATTGGCCTCTAATTCCAAGATCCAACACCTGAAAAATATCAACGGGGACACGTCACAGCGTGACCCAGTAGGATGTCCAAACCCAACTCACATGGTGCACAAAATGCAATGCATTAAGTAACAAATGGGAAACTAACTCATGGCATATTACGTCAGATTCATATGAAACTGTAAATGGTCTCATTAACAAAACACGTACCTGCGGCAAGTGGATAGCCTGCAAAACAAGTGAGTCCGACATAGAAAGAAGTGAAACTGAAACCTAGCGTTACAGCATCATCCCAAGTACAATTACTACTAGCAACCACATTTGATATTGCAACCATCAAAAGAAACCAAGTCACGTTATTCACTTCACAGCCACAATGATATGGAATACCTATAACTATTCAAATGCAACAAGCAAAAATTTATGGTTTGTTATGAAACTTAAGTTTTTCAAAGAATTCTTGAAGTGCTTCATGTTGTAATTCTTAAGTAGGCTTGAGCTCACTAATAGTTAGAGGGAAACTAAAATTGCTTATTTAAATTTGAATGTTCACCAAAACTCCTCTACTAAGTTTATGGAGAAACTCACTTCAACCTACAAGCTTTAGGCAGTTTTGGTAACAATTTCATTCAACAACCTAAGGGGCATGCTTTAGCGAATTGTGACTAACTTTAGTAACCAACATGTGGAATGTTGTCAACATAAGTAACTAAAATACAAGCATTTGAATTACAAGCCTAGATTGTCATATGAAGGACAACATAATGATGATCACATAATTAAAGAAATAACCATTTTCTTCTCTATCACCACAACATGCACCATCAATTAGCAAGGTCATGGAGAGCAAGTGCTTGCTTTAGAAAATTACAAGATTACATGCAACATACCACAAGTTGCAACCTTAATAAGGGTCAATGAGAATTGAATGAAACTTATGTTGGAAGGAACGATCTAGGATCTTGGTTTGATGATGACAAACGTGTCGTTATATCTGATGTGTGTGCTTAGTGTGTTTCAGGATTGACGAAACGTTATATTTGGAGGAGCTGCTATTCATATAGTTATTTGGGTGTGAGAGAGAGCTTTGGCCTAAGCAAAGTGGACTTAGTCCAATTTGAGATGAGATGGAAATGATTTCTTGACTTGGTCAAAAATCTATTCATATAGCATGGTGGACTTGGTCCAAAGAGGAAAAGGGATGGAGCCAAATTCGAATTCAAAAAGGGATTTGATATGTGCAATTATTTATCTACCATATCCAATTCAAAATTCATATTCAAACTACCAAATCCAAATCAAATCCCACTACATGTCTCCTTCCTACGTTCTGTCCAATTTCCATTGCTATGAAGATCCATTCAAAAATCGTTTTCCAAGGAGATCAAATCAAATCTCATTCAACCATTTTTCAAAGTTTTGATCTCTTCTATCTCTTGCCTATAAAAATACATCATCAAAAAAGAGAGAGGGTGTGCCGCAATCAAAAGGAGGGGGTTCATAAACAAAAGCTGCGGCCAACACAAGAAAATTAACATTGCTTAAAACCCTAAGCCATTGCCGAAATCATCCTCATTGGGTTGAAAACCCTATAGCCGAAATATTTGACCACCAAGCTTCAAATCCCTTATAGCCGCAATCTGGTTCTTCTCCTTATACATAGCTCCTAGGCTTCCCAAGTTACAAGATCATTAAGTAATCAATTCTCCTAGCCTCAAGCTACATACTCTATCATCCTCAAAGCAAAGCAACACGTCCCAAGGAGCAATCAACAAAGCAAGAAGAATCAAGGCGTGAGCTTAAGTTCCCAGGAGTAAGCAAAACGCAAGCTTCATTAAGAAAGACACGGCAACGTTCTCATCGACAACATCTTCAACGCCGCACACACGTCGAGAAAATCTTCAAGCCATCATCGCCACGTGCTACGCCCAAGGGAGCTTACATTGGCAAGCACAACTATGAGGCCAAACCCTAGCTGTCATCGATCATCATCAAGCCCAATCTTCAGTCGTCGACGTCCTTCATTGCTAAAGCTTCAACGAGGAAGAAGAAGAAGCCCACGAAAGCGCCACCACCGTCGAGTCGCCATTTCCGTAAGGACAACGTGCCATCGGAGAAGAAGCTACTGCCGTCCCCAGAACTACGTCGTTGCTGCCTCGTCGCCTTGTCGTCAAGGAGGAACCGTTCAAGTCTTCGTTGTCGCACGAAGTTGTCGCTGTCGTCGTTGAAGCGAAGCACCGTCGGAAACGAGAGACGCCGCCCTAGGATCACCTGAGGTCACACGTCGCTGCTGTAGACGAAGAAGTCGTCGAAGAACCCACCTCAGAAGCTGTTGCTCGCCGCTGTCAAAGTCCTCTGCTACAGGAGATCTCGCCGCACGCTGATTCGAGTTCTCACTGTCGAAGCCTGGCTGCTGCAATCCAACATTTTCTCATAGCCGTGATCTGGCCACCGTGCGAGGGAAGTCACCGGAGTCGACTGATGCTGCCGCCGTAGAGATCAAGGAACATATCGCGCTACTGAGACGAAGTTGTCACCGTAGAAGATCGTCGGAGTAGTCGCCGCGACGACGGAGGTAACTTCGCTGCTGACGTGGCACTGCATGGGAACAAAACGAAGCGCGTTAATTTGGAGCGGACGTGGCATTGGAATTTAAAGGGGATTGCTGTGTGCACAGACCGATTACAATTTAGTTTTGAACTGAATTACTTTACACACTGACCAGTGTGCCAGTTGAGATCCCGAAGTCGGATCGAGACACCGTTTTCGTCAGATTGGAGCTGACGACGTGCTGATTGACAGAGATGCCTACACGGACACAAACTGAGCATTTCTAAACTCTTTACTCTTTATTTTCGTGTATTAGTGTAACATTCTCTGTAGGGGAAACTTTACCTATATTTTGGGACTATTTTGGGACTTGTCTGGTTGGGGCTAGACAAGTGGGACCCAGCCAGTTTGGGACTAGCTGGTAGAAAGCATTACTAGGATTGATGGTGAGAGGAAACACTGTGTGTGGGGTACGGAGAGCCTGGCGAGTGTAGAGACGTAGAGGGTGCCCTGAGCGTGCTCTAACTTGTGGTTTTGTACCTATTGCGCTATTCAATACTAGTATCTTCTTTGGGGGATGGAGTAGGTCGTTGGGACGACCGAACCAGGGTAAATCTACTGTGTACTATGTGTCTGCATTTTATTTACTCTGCCGCTGCTATAACTGCGTGTGATTTCTCGTGGGTTGCGCGAGAATTCTTTTTTTATCAGCCTATTCACCCCCCTCTAGGCTAGGATCCAGATCCAACAAGTGGTATCAAAGCAGGTTTTAGGATCCAGCATAGGTTTGACCATGAATAACCATATGAATAGTGCTTTTGCTGAGGGTCAGTCTGTTTCCCGTCCCCCTAGATTTAATGGAGGTGATTATGCATATTGGAAAAATCGAATGAAAATTTACCTCATTTTTGTAGATTACAAGGCTTGGCAAATAATTGAAAAAGGATATAAACTGCCTGTAATTAAAGTAGATAATGTTGAGATTGAAAAACCAAATGACAAATGGGATGATAATGATTGGAAATCTTACTCTTTAAATGCTAAAGCTATGAATGCTCTCATTTGTGCACTTGATAAATCTGAATATAATAGAATCTCACATTGTTTAACTGCGCAGGAAATATGGCATACATTGCAAAATATTGATGAAAGGGAGAAACCTAAGGAAAAAGAAAAAGGTACAAAGCCACTTGCTCTGAAAGCTAGTGAAAGTGAGGATGATGATGAGGACATAGCGCTAATGGTCAGAAATTTCAGAAAGTATGTCCAGACCAAGCAAGGAAGAACAGAAATGGCACCCAGGTTTAATCGCTCTAACTTTTTTCAGTCTTCTAAGCAAACTTATGATCAGAATGCTACTAATAGACTGACTTGTTTTAAATGCAAGAAAAGAGGACATCGAATGAGGGATTGCCCACATGAGACATCTCAAGTCGCTGAAGAAAAAGGAAAATCCAAGGTGCTAACTTGGGATATGGACAGCGAAGCTTAGAGTGAGGAGGATGATCATGTTGCCATCTCATGCATGGCATTGATGAGAATACACGATGAGGTAATTTCTGGTAATAAAGCTGAACTCCTTACTCTTTGTAAAGAAATGCAAGATAAAATAGTAGAGCTTGAATCCACTATAGAAGATTATCAAAATGAGAACTTTGAAATGCAGCAATCTGAATATGATATGTCTAAGGAGATTGAAAAATTGAAAATTGAAATAGTTGCTCGTGACTCTACTATTGACATATTGAAAAAGGAAAAGTCCATTTTTAATGATGAAGCACCTTGTCTCTCTTGCCCTTCCTTGATGAATAATATTAGCATGCTTAAACTTGATTTGATTAAGCTCGAAACTGAAAAAGACTATGTGATTAGAGAGCTTAATGATAAATTCTGCATGTTAGATAGTGATTTTAAAAGAAAAATGATTGAATTTGGAAAGAAGAAAGAGGAAAACAAGCGAGCTTTTATAAGTAAATGCACATTGCTTGGGGATGAAAATAAACATTTAAAAACCAAAGTTTCTAATCTTGAAGTTGACATTAAGAAATTCTCTATGGGAAAACAATCGTTGGATACCATTTTAGAGAATCAATTATATGGCAATAATAGAAGATGACTTGGTTTTGGTTTGAAAAACATTGAAAAGCCAAAATTCAAGAAATTCCACAATGTACCATCTATTGCAAAGAACTTACATGCAAAGTGCTTTACTTGTGATAGTGTTGGTCATACATCCTATTATTGTAAGTTAAGGAACACAAACATAAAGTTCAAACAAGTTTGGGTTCCTAAATCTTTAATGGCTAACACTCATGGACCTTGTTAGATTCCAAGGTCACACTTAACACGTTTCATGTAGGAGTGATGGAGGCTTGGCGAGAAGCAAATTTTTAAAGTCTCATTCTATTTCTAGCTCCTTATCCAAATAGCGACGAGAAGGTATAATTTTTATCTCTCTTTGCATTCCATTGCATACTTTCATAGATTATTTTGTGTGCTTGATTTTTTTGTGTGCTTGTTTGCATGATTTTTTAATGTTTTTATTTCTGAAAAAATGTAAAAAAAACTAGTTTAAAAGAATACCCATTATGATTTATCTTAAGTGGTATTGTATGAATGTTCAAGTCTATCCCTTGTAGAAGTTAATTCATTATTGTTGTAGCTACATGAACATGTTGTTCTCTTTTTAGTAGCCATGACGTGTCTCATAAATTTCGAATTTGACTTCTACACATACATTTGCACTTTCACGATAATTGACTTTTTAGTGCTTTTGGAGATTCTTTTGAAGAATAATGGAAAGTAAATGAAGGAATGATTAATTTCTGAATTTTCTAAGGGATATGATGTGTTTAGCCATGAATTAAAATTGAGCACAAAAGAATTGAAAAAAAAATTATACTATCTTTGCTCCGTATGAAAAATGGATACACTTCATGGCTAAAACACAACCCACGAGTATCCAACTTATGATAAATGGGTAATCATTAGCGTTGGTGTATATTACTCGTCAAGCAATGCCACCCCACATTTAAAAGTCCTTTTAGGCCATGTTTTGGGGTTCGGTAACTTGAACTCATCTTTGATGAGGTGGGAAAAATCAATCCTAGTGATATTCATGAAAAATTGGAAAATGTGGATTGATTTGGTTGATTTTCTGAAATTGAATCTCCCCTAGTACTTTATTGTCTATATTACTACACTTACACAAAGATGGGAAGTCGTGTTATGAAATTCTATGAGCTTGAGTTGTCTATTTTTTGGAAAACTCATGTAAATTGCACGCTACATTTAATAGTGGTTTATTTTTTCATGGAATATTGTTGTGACTTCAGTAATCCACTTTTGGTGATTACAAAGGGGGAGAAAGAAAAGAAAGATTTGACAAACTTGATGTCTTGATGTCAGTATTATTTGTTGTAGGGGGAGCATGCAAAATAATGTTGAAGGGGGAGCTTGAGAGAAGGGGGAGCATGCTTTTATATTTACTATTTGTTGTGCATGCGTTGTAAAGCTTGAATGACTCATCCATACATCATATTGCATTACACCCTTCAACACACTTAACACACCCATCTATTGCTCAAATCTTTTATGTGTTTGTCATCACCAAAAGAGGGAGATTGTTGGAAGCAACTATCTAGGATCTTGGTTTGATGATGACAAATGTGTCGTTATATCTGACGTGTGTGCTTAGTGTGTTTCAGGATTGACGAAACGTTATATTTGGAGGAGCTGCTATTCATAAAGCTATTTGGGTGAGAGAGAGAGAGCTTTGGCCTAAGCAAAGTGGACTTAGTCCAATTTGAGATGAGATGGAAATGATTTCTTGAATTGGTCAAAAATCTATTCATATAGCATGGTGGACTTGGTCCAAAGAGGAAAAGGGATGGAGCCAAATTCGAATTCAAAAAGGGATTTTATATGTGCAATTATTTATCTACCATATCCAATTCAAAATTCATATTCAAACTACCAAATCCAAATCAAATCCCACTACATGTCTCCTTCCTACGTTCTGTCCAATTTCCATTGCTATGAAGATCCATTCAAAAATCGTTTTCCAAGGAGATCAAATCAAATCTCATTCAAACATTTTTCAAACTTTTGATCTGTTCTATCTCTTGCCTATAAAAACACATCATCAAAAAAGAGAGAGGGTGTGCCGCAATTAAAAGAAGGAGGGGGTTCATAAACAAAAGCTGCGGCCAACACAAGAAAATTAACTTTGCTTAAAACCCTAAGCCATTGCCGAAATCATCCTCATTGGGTTGAAAACCCTATAGCCGAAATATTTGACCACCAAGCTTCAAATCCCTTATAGCCACAATCTGATTCTTCTCCTCATACATAGCTCCTAGGCTTCCCAAGTTACAAGATCATTAAGCAATCAATTCTCCTAGCCTCAAGCTACATACTCCATCATCCTCAAAGCAAAGAAACACGTCCCAAGGAGCAATCAACAAAGCAAGAAGAATCAAGGCGTGAGCTTAAGTTCCCAGCAGCAAGCAAAATGCAAGCTTCATTAAGAAAGACATGGCAACTTTCTCATCGCCAACATCTTCAACATCGCACCCACGTCGAGAAAATCTTCAAGCCATCATCGCCACGTGCTGTGCCCAAGGGAGCTTACATTGGCAAGCACAACTACGAGGCCAAACCCTAGCTGTCTTCGATCATCGTCAAGCCCAAGCTTCAGTCATCGACATCCTTCATTGCTAAAGCTTCAACGAGGAAGAAGAAGAAGCCCACGAAAGCGCCACCACCGTCAAGTCGCCATTTCTGTAAGGACAACGTGCCATCAGAGAAGAAGCTGCTGCCGTCCCCAGAACTACGTCGTTGCTGCCTCGTCGCCTTGCCGTCAAGGAGGAACCGTTCAAGTCTTCGTTGTCGCACGAAGTTGTCGTTGTCGTCATTGAAGCGAATTACCGCCGGAAACAAGAGACGCCGCCCTAGGATCACCTGAGGTCGCACGTCGCTGCTGTAGACGAAGACGTCGTCGAAGAACCCACCTCAGAAGCTGTTGCTTGCCGCTGTCAAAGTCCTCTGCTACAGGAGATCTCACCACACGCTGATTCGAGTTCTCGCCATCGAAGCATGGCTGCTGCAATCCAACATTTTCTCGTCGCCGTGATCTGGCCACCGTGCGAGGGAAGTCACCAGAGTCGACTGATGCCGCCGCCGTAGAGATCAAGGAACATATCGCGCTACTGAGACGGAGTTGTCACCGTAGAAGATCGTCGGAGTAGTCGCCGCGACGACGGAGGTAACTTCGCTGCTGACGTGGCACTGCATGGGAATGAAATGAAGCGCGTTCATTTGGAGCGGACGTGGCATTGGAATTTAAAGGGGATTGCTGTACGCACAGACCGATTACAATTTAGTTTTGAACTGAATTGCTTTACACACTGACCAGTGTGCCAGTTAGGATCCAGAAGTTGGATCGAGACACCGTTTTCATCAGATTAGAGCTGACGACATGCTGATTGACAGAGACGCCTACACGGACACGAACTGAGCATTTCTAAACTCTTTACTCTTTATTTTCGTGTATTAGTGTAACGTTCTCTGTAGAGGAAACTTTACCTATATTTTAGGACTATTTTGGGACTTGTCTGGTTGGGGCTAGACAAGTGGGACCCAGCTAGTTTGGGACTAGCTGGTAGAAAGCATTACTAGGATTGATGGTGAGAGGAAACACTGTGTGTGGGGTACGGAGAGCCTGGCGAGTGTAGAGACGTAGATGGTGCTCTGAGCGTGCTCTAACTTGTGGTTTTGTACCTATTGCGCTATTCAATACTAGTATCTGCTTTGGGGGCTGGAGTAGGTCGTTGGGACGACCGAACCAGGGTAAATGTAATGACCCCAAAATTCATATACGTGTATTAATACACATTCTTGGACGTATATATATGCGTGTAAATTTTTGGGAGTCCTTATGTATTTTATTTAATTTTGTCAAGCTAAAAAATCATTTTTAAATAATTTGTATGACATGATTTTATTAAATGAAATATATGGGTGGAATACTAATGTCTTGATGAGTAAGTATTGCATGTGTATTAAGTGTGTATAATTATTTTTCTAAAAGACAAATCCTAATTTTACCTAAGTGATACCTCACCCATTGATGTGTCAATAGCTCCTTGATCCTTACCTAACCCAAGGCTTGGTGGCATGCTTAGAGGATTTTAGAGAGATGAGGTGGCTACTCTAGGAATTAGAGAGAATGTTTTATTCACTCACTCTCTTCCCAAAGATCAGACCGAATTCATCCCTTCCCATTGCTCTCTCTTAGACATTAGGGGGACTGAGCACCCATAGGACTACGCCACCCTCACTCTGCACACCCCCGTAGCATTCCTGTCGTCGTTTGGTCGCTGTTGCTCATTCTGGGAGCTTGTGGAGGAGAAGAGGAAGAAGGAGGATGGCTTGAAGAAGGAGGAGCCATATGGATTTGGGCTACCCCCTTGTCTCTCATCACCCCTAAGGTAGGATTCCATCTCCAACTAGTAGTAGAGTTGCATGCTTAGTTTCATGGTTGTTGTTGTTCAGGTTTTACCTTTTCTTATGTTAATCCTGAGTTTTGTATGGTTGTGCGTGGTGAGCAATCCTGAGTTTGTATGGTTGTGCGCGGTGAGCAATCCTGAGTTTGTATGGTTGTGTGCGGTCAGTAATCCTGAGTTTTGTATGGTTGTGCGCGGTGAGTAAACCTAAGTTTTGTATGGTTGTGCGCGGTGAGCAATCCTGAGTTTTGTATGGTTGTGCGCGGTGAGCAATCCTGAGTTTTGTATGGTTGTGCGCGGTGAGCAAATCTGAGATTTGGGTGGTTTTGTGCGGTGAGTAATTCTGGACAGATTTACATGCTGATTATTCTGCTTAGTCTGTCTAATCTAGAATTGCGTTTGCTCTGAAATTTTTATGGCTTAAAGATTGGACTGTTATCTATAACTTTTATGTTGTGAAATTTTATTAATTCGTACTGTAATTAGGATTAATAATTCCATCTTTACAATATGTCAGAATTACATCCAGTCTGTACACAGTTTGGCAAAACGTAGATCAGTCTCTGCACACTCCATAGAAATTGATGATCTTGGTCTCATTGGAAAGATAACAACTTTTTCTACAACTTTCCTTGCGTACACATTTTCGAGATTCTAACTGTAACATGTCCTAAACTAGCAATCTTTATAGTTCTTAGAATCTGTCTGAAAACAAATTCGATAGGTCTTACCAAACAATTCACTATAAATCACCCAGTTCATATTTCTGCATGAACATTTATAGGTGAATCCAGCACAACTATATCTACAACTTTCATTTGTATTGTATATGCATGTTTGATACAAAATTATGGAGAAATGTGCTTCTTAATCTGACTGTTCTGTTTTTCCAGCAAGCTGAAAGATTTGAATGTTGTTTTAAGCTCTCTTTTTGAGGTTAAACTTGCCATCAATGTTCTTAATTATTTCTGTTACATGGTGATATGTGGTTTATGTTCTCGGCACCTGCAAAATGATGATGCGAATATGGTTATAAGTTTCATGTATATTATGTGAAATGAGAAAGGGAATGCACAAGGCGATGCATGTCCCAAATATGTGATGAACTTTGGAAAGGAAAGAAATGGAAAGTATCATGTTTCATGAAAATGACTAAGTCCTCTTAAAGGAGGGTGACATGGGGTTTGGGGGAAACACGGGTAAATTATAGGAGTTCAGGAGCGGACAAATGATATGAATTCTCACCCGCTGTATCACTCCCGGAAGGGCGAGTTGAAAAGGGTTGGAGAGACCGCTGGTGCACTCGTGATGCATCATGACGGTAATTGATGGTTTGCTTCGTTTGTCCGACAGAAAAATCGAGTTTGTCTCACTCCCATACCTTGTTCCGTTCGGGTACGGAGAGTTGCGAGAGGCCCCCTCCGGTGCCCGTGTTGCTGGTTGGGGTACCACTTTTCACCCACACTGGGTGAAGTCTGGCTCCTTAGCGTTCTACGGTTTACCCGGGTTCCAAAATGATAACCAATGAATTAATTGTTAATCCTTATTACTCGTGTAGCAATGGTAAATGTATGCGTTGTTTACTTGTGTTTCCTTACTATGGTTCTTTTATGTTGTATATCATTGTTGTACACCTTACCTGTTGCACGTGCACGCTTTCACATGTTCATAAGTATAGTTGTTACTTCCTTTACTACAGTAGATGTTTATGCCATGCCATACACTCTGCCTGTTCACGTGCACCCTTTCTACACTTCATGTAAGGACTAGTTAAGATATGGAATTCCTACTGGGTCACGCGTTGACGTGCCCCACCGTTGACTTTTTAGGTTGGTTCTTTGAGTTGGAGGCACTTGACTCGGTTGGTTGGATTTGTGGGTGGTGAGAAGTGTGGATGACTTGGGAGTGTTGTTGTATTTGGGTGAGATGTGAGTTTTTGTACATTATTGGGATGTAGGTAATATTGTATATGGATTTGTATAAGGAGGTTGTATATGAACAGTTTTATTTATATACATCAGTGCTTGAGTTGTTGGTTCTCTTGTGTTTTGGGTTGATTGGAATGCTATATGTACTATCCCAGCAGTACGCAGTGGACCTGCTTGTGTTTGTAATTTCGTATTTTCTTCGTAGCACCCGTCTCTTTGGAAATACCTGATACAGATTCGTACTTATTGGGTATCCTGGGGAGCGGGGCGTTACAGTAAATCTACTGTGTACTCTGTGTCTGCATTTTATTTACTCTGCTGCTGCTATAACTGCGTGTGATTTCTCGTGGGTTGCGCGAGAATTCTTTTTTTATCAGCCTATTCACCCCCCTCTAGGCTAGGATCCAGATCCAACAACTTATACCATTCTAATTAGCATGCTAGTCGAACAAGACACATGTTCTAATAATAATCTAATTAATGAGAAAACTCATTTTCTTTGTTCCATGGGTTACTAAATTGCTAGTTTTAATGAGAACAAAGCCATGAAAGTGTCCATCTTGGTATAATTTGGCATGCTACATAATAAAGTTACTAACTTTAAGTAGTTCTTAGCTAAAACTACAAATTCATCATACTACAATGAATTAATAGATATGGCAATTATCACTACAACCCCAATTTAATATTTATTGCACAACGGTGGGTTCATATACTCTCTAAAGCTTCCAACTTGAAAGTTGTCAAAGACCCTCTTGCTAACTTTTGTTTGTTCATTTAAACGTGGGAATTTAAGGGAGCTAGCAAGTGACTTTTTATGTAGTATTTCTAGCTTAAGTTTCTAGTTCTTAGGATGTTATGGAAATATTTATAAAAATTTCGGCATAGTTTCTCTTGTATTTATCAAAGTTTCCAAATACAACATAAATAGTATTTAAAAGAGAACATGGTATAGTCATAACATCCCAACAACACCAACAACACCAACAACACCAACAACACCACTATAAATATCAACACAACCTCATTCTTAAGAGACATTGATAATATCACCAATACCAACACCAATATCGTTAATATCACAACCAACAATAACAACAAGAATAACAATAGTTGCCAACAACTAACAAACGACACTCTTCAACATACCATCGTTCAAGCACCAAATACATCCATGTCAATATTCATTCTTAAAAGTCAACCATCACATACATACAACCACAAATCACCCAAAAATGCCAAATGATGCCATGATGCATATGATGCACAAGTAATGCGATGAAATGCGATGCAATAGGGATCCCATGAATGTGCCGACGTGCAAGTGTATCGAGACTACTGACTACTCCGTTATCACGTGGAGCCACCTAATGGTATCTAGAGGTTTCCCACGGCGACTCCTCCTGCCTCCTACCATGGCAACTTTGTCCATGCCTGTGCACTACACCGTTCGTGTCCTAACGTGACCATGTCACCCATTCCATATTCCGCATGTTTCCAACATCACCTTTCCAATTTCTCAATTCATTTCATTTTCACATGTTTCTCATTTCATACAAATTAAATTAAATAAATAGTTTCCAACACCCCAAAATGAGAGCAATTTCATAAAAGCTGGCAATTATAGCTTCCAACAAAGTTAATGAAAGCAAAATGAGAGCAAATTTACTTGTCATTGAAACATGAAATTATAGGGTATCATGATCCATATCATAGCCTCATATTACACTAGTCAATTTAATATAACCTACTTCACCTTTTTCTTACAAGGAATATGGAAGCAATCTTATTTAATCAATGCATGTAACAAAAGGAGAACAATTTTCAAGCCATATCATAAAATGAGAACTATTTCATTTAATCATTGAAACCAAAATGAGAAAGCAATCTCATACAAGGTAACTTGAATGTTAAGCTTCCAACATGTCATAATAACTTCCAACATCCCAACATTTCATACAAACTTCCAACATCCAACATTTCCAAATAAATTCCCAACATCTCAACATTCCAACATTGAGGGCGATGCCAAAATGAGAGCAATCCAACTTAATTCATGAAAATTGAACTTAAAGAACAATTCCACTTAATTCAACTAAAACCTAGCATGTTTTTATTTTAACAATTCTAACAAGTTGTATTCATGGGCAATTTCACAAACAATGAGATACATACTTGGTTTTGTCTTGGAATCATGGAATTAGCATTTGGAAGCATTTACTAAAGCACGCATTTAATTCCCATAACAATTAAGAAAACATGGATGGGTAAACATGATTGGCCTACAAGCATATAAATGTTGACTAGCAAAAGAATACATAAACTAACGTGCATGAAACTATAGTGCCATTCATACATGAAACTACCATATGAACAATTAATGCAAAAGGGCATGTAGCATAATGAGAAAACATGAATTACTATGAACAAGATAACACATCACATGAAATTGGGATTCATATAACAACCCTAAACATTGCATTCCTTACTCATCAAAAGTGAAGTGAAATAAACATGGGAGTTGAGATTGGACTTCTACCTCTTGTAGAGACCCCAATCCTCTTCCAATTAGATGAAATCTCCCATTGATTTTTGCTAACAAGAACAACCACAACACCATACCATTTATCAATAATAACAACTGTTACGAGGTGGAACTCGCGTACAATGAATTTGTATTATGGGGAACCAATGGCACGGTGGTTATATGGAAAATAGGGTTTGGGTAGGCCGTTTTACAGGTGATTGGTGGGGTGAAGAAGTTGGACCCGCTTCCGGTGGTGCTCACGGGGTCGAATCTCGTCGGATGTAGCTGAGGAAGGTTGGACGGCAGGGGGCCGAAGCTGACTTCGGTCAAGGGGCGAGCTCTCCTGCAGCACGAACAACTCGTCAGAAGGGCTGGGTTGGGGTTCAACCCTTAGCCCCTCCGATGCCTAAGTCAGTAATAGGGCTTAAAATGGCGGCTAGGCACGCCGGTCGGACTAACGGTGTATCCGCCGCGCGTGACGAGCTGTAGGTGGGAGAACAAAGATATGGAAGACCTTTGCTCTCATGTGTGAATAATAGAATGAGAGAGAATTCTCCAACCCCCTTTCCGTAAGAGGAGGGGGGGTATTTATACCTGACGGGTGATGACTAAGCGGAGCTGACCTGGCTTGCTGACTGGATGTGCTGAGCTGGCTCGGTCGTCAGCAGAAACTCCAGATAAGGACGTCGGGAACTGGGTTGCCTGACCGGCTTTCGTCAGGCGGCGCGACGGCCAGGGGGTGCTTTTGTCGGGGTGTCAGAGCCGAAAGCATTGACTGTCAGATGGCTCAGCTGCCAGGGGGCGCTTTGTCAATCGGTCGGGTGACGTATGTGTCAGTCGTGTACTTATCCTAGGTTGTTTGTCATTAACGACGAACTAAAGGTCGGGCTGTGTCACTCCAGGTCGTCGCGGTTCGCGGGAATCGGGCGGGTCGTTCCGATCGGGGGTTGTCCGGCCTGGCCGCGCCCCCCGATCGGTCATGGGCTATGGTCCGCCGGTACGGAAGGATACGTCCGTGCCTGTCAATAGGCCCGGCTTAGCTACCCAAGCGTCCCCAAGCGCGCTACCCCCGGTGGGTCGAGCGGCTGTGGTTTCTCGCCTCGGCCGGTTCGGGGAACGCTGCAAGGCGCGCGCCCGTCTCCATATTTCCCCGGATTTTCGGGGCGGTGGCCCTTTTGTGAAAAGGCGAGTTAATTAGGTATGTTAGCGGATCCGGGCGGGAGTCGGACTCCTACGATCTTTAGGTCATAACAATTGCCCCCGGCATTCGAGTGCGAGGCGGAAGCCCGGTTCGGCTCGGATGGCGTAACACTACCGTGACACTACCTTTTAATCGCGACCCGGACTTGGATCCCAGCTCAGGGGGGTGATGCTAGTCCGCGGGGTGTGTCCCGCTATAGCGGGATCGCGAGGTCTCTTCCTGAGTTTAAACCAAGCGGGGCGTTGTCCAAAAGGGGGAGTATTATACACCAATCTTTATCGGAGACCTAGGTGATATTTACAACACTAGGAGAAGATGTGGGTCAACCGGCGGTGGGGATGGAGGGTTGTCCACATTTGTTGTTCGCTCTGTCGGGAGGAGCAGATCCCCGCGTCGGGGAGGTCTTCCCTTATGTCGATCGCCGAGTTCCTACCGCCTCATTGTCCAGGGGCGGGCCGATGCACCGGGGACCAATATTTTTAATCAGGGGTGCCGCCCCGTGATGGTTCAGCCTTCGGGGGGGCGACCCTTGGTCGTAGGAGGGGGCCCTTTTCCTTTCCCTTTCATCGCTTCCTCGTGTTCTGCCTCGCTGTCGTCGTGATGGAGGGTCGCTCGGCCACGCCGGGGACCCCGCACACCGAGGGGGAACCCCGGGGAGGCTAAGGACGAGGTGGCGGTGGTGGCGCCGCTGGGAGAGCCGTTGGGGGGTTCCCCCCTCCCGACACCCTGTGGGGATCGCAGAGGGTAACGGAGCCGCCGGGAGAGCCGCTGGGGGTTTCCCCCCTGACACCCCGTGGGGATCGCCGAGGGTGATGGCGCCGCCGGGAGAGCCGCTGGGGGTTTCCCCCCTGACACCCCGCGGGGGTCGTCGTCGGTTAGGCGTCAATTGGGGTGTTGCGGCGCGCGGTCCGACTTTCTGGACCTGCCTTTTGATCCAATAACGGGCAGGAGGAAAGCTGGCGGGCGGGGCCTTCCACGTGTAAGGGGAATATCCTGTTGGAGGTGGCGGGGCTATGGCGGCCATCGTCAGGGGAAGCGAGGTCCGTCGGTGGCTGTCGGCTTTTTTCGTAGCTTGGTGGGGCGTTTGGGGCCGTTTTATGCCCGGAGTGAGGGGATGGGAATCCCCTGCGTCTCTCTTCCTCCTTCCCCCTGACCTCTGGAGGGGGGTATTTATAGCAGGATTCGGTGGAAGGGTCTTTCTTGGGTAATGCGGGGGATTAGAGTCGTTAATGGGCTCCGCGGAATCCTGCGCTTTGGGAATCGCTTTTCCCTGGCGGTATCCGGTACTCTGGCCTCTCAGGGGGCATGTGGCTGCTGATGGCGTGTTGTCCAAGCGTCCTTTCGTTATGTTGAGTCGCATCGTGGCGCTGCTTTGACGAGACAGGGCCGCTGCCCCATCTGGACTGGGCACCTATTTCACGGCCTCTGCCTTGCGACCGGTCCGTTCCAGGTCACGCGTCTTGGCTTCTCTGCCTTGCGACCGGTCCGTTCTAGGTCACGCGTCTTGGCTTCTTGCGGGAGTTACACAATTACCAATTATGCCCCCAACATTCTCGTGTCCGAGACCGCGAGGTCTGGGGGAAGGGGATGTTGTCGGCTTTTGTTGCCTTTGGGCGGGGCGGGGAGTTGGCGCAGGGGTTCGGGGGGAGACACGCTGTCCTATTTGATCCCAGGCCGAACCTGTTACGTAGGGCGGGCCCCGGTGTACCTTTTTCCCTTTTGAGGATAAGGTGTCGGTTACTTTCAGGGAGCGGGGGGGGGGGGGCTGCGGACGTAGACTTCCCAGACGTCCTACGACAGTTAGGCGGGGTAGCGCGTTGCCCGCCCGACAATTGGCCGGGGGATAGCTACCCGCTATGGTATTCTACGAAAAATCTGAGCGTATAAAGAAGAACGTTTTCATTTAAATTTGTAAGAGCTGATCTACAGCTTGTACAAGAGTTCTTAGTTTATCGCCCGTTGTGGGGTCAGATCCGGCTTGGGGAGGGGCTATAGAGTTGTCATCGCCCATGGTTTAATGACCGCCGGATCTAGGGGTCACTGTGGGCCGGGTGGGCCCTTTTTAACTTGAGTTGAGCTCGGCGCGGAGGAGAATGGCCGCCTTCTGTGCTGAAGGGTTGCAAGGTCTCATTGGCCCGAGAGAGGGGGGCGTTGCGGATTTTGCCGATCGGGTTGCCTTCCCTCCGTTGCTTTGTCTTCTCCTTCCCCGGACGGGGTAAGGTTTCCTCAGTCTGACAGAGGCGCCGAGAAAGGGGATCACCAGGGAAGCCCTCTTTCTGGGGCGTGCGCCTTGGGGAGGTTCTTGAGCATCGGGCTGCCCCTCGACGCCCCCCGCCTCGCTGCTTCGGTTTGAGGGTGGGGTTCAGCGACCGGTTGTGCACGGGCGGGCTGACACGCCATGACTTGCCTTTTGGGCTCGTCAGGGATGCAGCCTTTCCGAGGTCCTCGCCCGAAGGTCGACTGCGAGGAGGTACTGGCCGGCAAGTGCTGGGGGCTCTCGCCTGCCCAGCCGGCTTTGAACGGATGCCATTCTTTCTCCGAACCGTCGTCGTTTAGGGTGGACGGAGGCGTGAAAGGCGGATATCCCACGCGTAAGTGGAATATCCTGTTTGCGATCCGTTTGTAAGAGGAATATCCTGTCGGAGTTACCGGAGGTGCGGGAACCGCCGCCCTGGGCGGTGGGAGCCACTGATGGCCGGTGACTTCCCTTTTGTTGGGGCGGTGTATCTCGGCCCGTTTCCCGGTGGGTGGGGGGATCAAGTGGCGGTTTTTCATATCTTCCGGTTCCCCTATTTTCAGAAGGGGGAGTGGCGTTTTTATAGGGAGATCTCACTGACGGTTTCTCCCCTATTTACTGCGCTGAGTTGGCATTATTAATGGGCTTCCTCGAATTCATGCCCGTGGGAAACCGCCTTTGCCAGGTGGCTCTTACGGTTCCTCGTTTGGAGCGCATCATTAATGGTGGCGTGTTTCTCGAGCGTCCTTTCGTTGCGTCGATTCACATCGGGGCCGCCTACTTGGGAACTGAAGCCATTTCGTCCCGGTTTGTGTGCCCCTGTCTTCTTTTGATTTTTCGAGGGCCATGGGTGTGTAGCCCCCTCCGGTTTGGGTGGCTAGGGTTGACCCTGCCCCAGAGGTCTTGAGGGAGGGAGCGGGTGCGTAGCCAGGCCCGTGCCCTTCTCTGGTTTGGGTGGCTAGGGTTGGCCCTGCCCTAGAGGTCTTGAGGGGGGGAGCGGGCGCGTAGCCCGGCCCGTGCCCTCCTCTGGTTTGGGTGGCTAGGGTTAGCCCTGCCCCAGAGGTCTTGAGGGGGGGAGCGGGCGCGTAGCCCGGCCCGTGCCCTTCTCTGGTTTGGGTGGCTAGGGTTGGCCCTGCTCCAGAGGTCTTGAGGGGGGGAGCGGGCGCGTAGCCCGGCCCGTGCCCTTCTCTGGTTTGGGTGGCTAGGATTGGCCCTGCCCCCGAGGTCTGGAGGGGGGGAGCGGGCGCGTAGCCCGGCCCGTGCCCTTCTCTGGTTTGGGTGGCTAGGGTTGGCCCTGCCCCAGAGGTCTTGAGGGGGGAGCGGGCGCGTAGCCCGGCCCGTGCCCTTCTCTGGTTTGGGTGGCTAGGGTTGGCCCTGCCCCAGAGGTCTTGAGGGGGGGAGCGGGCGCGTAGCCCGGCCCGTGCCCTTCTCTGGTTTGGGTGGCTAGGGTTGGCCCTACCCAGGAGGTCTTGAGGGGGGGGGAGCGGGCGCGTAGCCCGGCCCGTGCCATTCTCTGGTTTGGGTGGCTAGGGTTGGCCCTGCCCCAGAGGTCTTGAGGGGGGGAGCGGGCGCGTAGCCCGGCCCGTGCCCTTCTCTGGTTTGGGTGGCTAGGGTTAGCCCTGCGCCAGAGGTCTTGAGGGGGGGAGCGGGCGCGTAGCCCGGCCCGTGCCCTTCTCTGGTTTGGGTGGCTAGGGTTGGCCCTGCCCCAGAGGTCTTGAGGGGGGGAGCGGGCACGTAGCCCGGCCCGTGCCCTTCTCTGGTTTGGGTGGCTAGGGTTGGCCCTGCCCCAGAGGTCTTGAGGGGGGGAGCGGGTGCGTAGCCCGGCCCGTGCCCTTCTCTGGTTTGGGTGGCTAGGGTTGGCCCTGCCCCAGAGGTCTTGAGGGGGGGAGCGGGCACGTAGCCCGGCCCGTGCCCTTCTCTGGTTTGGGTGGCTAGGGTTGGCCCTGCCCCAGAGGTCTTGAGGGGGGGGAGCGGGCGCGTAGCCCGGCCCGTGCCCTTCTCTGGTTTGGGTGGCTAGGGTTGGCCCTGCCCCAGAGGTCTTGAGGGGGGGAGCGGACACGTAGCCCGGCCCGTGCCCTTCTCTGGTTTGGGTGGCTAGGTTTGGCCCTGCCCCAGAGGTCTTGAGGGGGGGAGCGGGCGCGTAGCCCGGCCCGTGCCCTTCTCTGGTTTGGGTGACTAGGGTTGGCCCTGCCCCAGAGGTCTTGAGGGGGGGAGCGGGCGCGTAGCCCGGCCCGTGCCCTTCTCTGGTTTGGGTGGCTAGGGTTGGCCCTGCCCCAGAGGTCTTGAGGGGGGAGCGGGCGCATAGCCCGGCCCGTGCCCTTCTCTGGTTTGGGTGGCTAGGGTTGGCCCTGCCCCAGAGGTCTTGAGGGGGGGAGCGGGTGCGTAGCCCGGCCCGTGCCCTTGTCTGGTTTGGGTGGCTAGGGTTGGCCCTGCCCCAGAGGTTCGGAGTTTTATCGAACTGCAAAACTTGTGTAGGAACAACCATGTTGGGAAGAACGGGTAGATATGTGTATTGCGTGTAAGAAAAGAAAAACTCACAACTATTGGTAGAATTTTAGCAGATGTTTTGCGTTCCAAGGGTGGGCCAGTTCGCTCCCTTCGGGGGTAGCCAGGATGTACATGGCCGGCCCGACAATATCGATGACCGTGTAGGGCCCTTCCCATTTAGCGGCCAGCTTTCCCCGCTTTGCAGTCTCGGGGCGGAAGGTGGCATCTTGGAGGACCAAATCGCCGATCCTGAAAGTCCGCGGTTTCACACGGGAGTCGTAATACCGCGCCATCCTTTGGCTGTGTTTGACGAGGCTAATTAGGGCCCGGTCTCACACATCGTCTATCAACTCAAGACTGAGGCCGAGTCCTTCTCCGTTGATTTCTTCGTCGAAGAGCTTTAGCCGGAGCGTCTCCTTGTCGATTTCCACAGGAACGACTGCCTCCGATCCGTATTCTAGCACGAAGGGGCTTTCCCCGGTCGAGGCCTTGTGGGTGGTACGATAAGACCACAGGATTCCCGGCAGCTCGTCGACCCAAGCCCCCAGAGCGGCGTCCACCTTCTTCTTCATTAGGTTCAAGATACATTTATTCGCGGCCTCCGCCATTCTGTTGCACTGCGGGTAGGTGACTGACGTGAACTGGAGTTTGATCCCCCAGCCTGAGCAGAAGTCACGGAAGCCTTCGCAATCGAACTGCTTTCCATTATCCGTGACAATGGAGCGGGGAATCCCGAAGCGGCATATGATGGATTGCCAGATGAAGCCCTTCATGTCCGTCCACGCGATTCGCGCCAGCGGCTCTGCTTCGACCCATTTTGTGAAGTAGTCCACGGCGACGACTAGATATTTCCTTCCCCCGGAGGCCTTTGGGAACGGCCCGAGGATGTCGAGTCCCCACTTGGCGAAGGGGATCGGGCTCAAGATGGGCATCAGGTTGGCCGGGGGTGCAGACGTCCGTCGGCAGAACTTCTGGCACGCCTCGCACTTCTTGACGTACTGTACCGCATCCCGGATCATCGTCGGCCAGTAGTATCCTTGGCGCATTATTTTGTGGGCGATGGTGCGCCCGCCATGGTGGTTTCCGCAGAAGCTTTCGTGTACCTCGCGGAGGACTTGCTCAGCCTGCTCCGGGCCCAAGCATTTCAGGTAGGGCAGGACGTCGAAATTGGCGCGACGGCGGCGGTACAGCACTCCGTCGAGAAGCACGAATGACAGGGCCCGCCTTTCCACCTGTTTTGCCAGCATCCGCTCCTCGGGTAGCTCGCCCGTCTCTAAGTACTTCATAATGGGGGTCATCCATGATGTCCTCGCGTCCGCGCACATCAGCTCTCCTTCGTCGATGGTTGGCGTCAACAGGCTTTCCACGTAGATTGCCTTCCCGATCTCGGCCGCCGAAGAGGAAGCCAGCTTAGACAGGGCATCCGCCCGGAGGTTGCTGGAGCGGGGTAGGTGTTGGACGTCCGCTTTCTTGAACTTACGGAGTTCGATCTGGATGCGATTCAGGTATCGCTTCATTGTTTCCTCTCGGGCTTCGAAGCCCCCCAGGATCTGTTGGATGACGAGACGGGAGTCACTTAGGAGCAACACGTTCGTCGCCCCCACCGCCCTAGCGAGTTTTAACCCGTTAACCGCGGCCTCATACTCCGCGACATTGTTGGTGGCCGAAAAGCTGAAGCATATGGCGTATTCCAGTGAACATCCGTCAGGAGTCTGAATGACGATACCCGCTCCTGTCCCGGAGCCGGTTGCGGAGCCGTCGACGTGGACGGTCCATAATTCTTCCGCTGTCGTCGGGGAGGGCGTTGAGGGTTCGCCCACCTCGATCCTCCGTGGGGACGTGGTCACCGATGGGTGCTCCGTCCGGTCTCCCGGCGGGACCTCCGTGGTGCATTCCACCACGAAGTCGGCCAGCGCTTGGCCCTTGATCACCGTCCGAGCTTTGTACGTTATGTCGAACTCGCTGAGCTCGACGCTCCAGTTTAGCATCCTCCCCGACCGCTCCAGCCTTTTCAGGTTCTTTTCGAGGGGCATGCCGGTGTGGACGGTTATGGGGTGGGCCTGAAAATAGGGTCGGAGCTTCCGGGCTGTGGTGATTAGGCAGTAGGCGGCTTTCTCGATAGGGCTGTAGCGAGTCTCCGCCTCCCGGAGGATCCGGCTGGCATAGTAAACAGGGCGTTGCACCCCTCCTTCCTCCTTGATCAAGATGGAGCTAACGGCCTCCTCGTTGGTCGCCAGGTACAACCCTAGGGGTTCGCCTTCCTCCGGCCGAGCGAGGAGCGGTGGGCTCTGTAGGTATGCTCTCAGCTCCGCGAATGCCCGCGCGCAGTCATCGTCCCATGGGATCACCTTCCTCTGGTCTTTATCTTCGCCAAAGGCTGTGCGCAAGACCCTGAAGAAGGGGAGCGATTTCTCCGCCGACTTCGACAGGAATCGTCCCAGAGCAGCGATCCGGCCGTTTAGTCGCTGCAAGTCCCGGATCGTCCGGGGCTCCGTCATACCGATGAGGGCCGTCACCTTGTTGGGGTTCACCTCGATTCCCCGCTTCGATATCATGAAGCCTAGGAATTTTCCCGATTGCACGCCAAAGATACACTTCGCGGGGTTTAGCCTCAGGTTGTACCGACGGACCCTCTGGAAGGTTTCCTGTAAGTCGGCGAGGTGGTCGGGGGCCCTTCTGCTCTTCACCAGCATGTCGTCGATGTAGACCTCCAAGTTTCGTCCCACCTGTGGGCCGAATATTCGGTCCACCATCCGTTGATAGGTCGCCCCGGCGTTCTTCAGCCCAAAGGGCATCTTGGTGTAACAGAAGGTGCCTTTATCGGTGACAAAAGACGTCTTCTCCTCATCCCCCTCCGCCATCGGTATCTGGTTGTATCCCGAGAAGGCGTCCATAAAGCTTAACAACTCATAGCCGGACGCCTGGTCCACCAAGTGGTCGATCCTGGGCAGAGGGAAGCTGTCCTTCGGGCACACCTTGTTGAGGTCGGTGAAGTCGACGCACATGCGCCACTTTCCACTGGGCTTCTTCACCAGAACGACGTTGGCGAGCCAGTCAGGGTAGTCCACCGGCCGAACAAATTTGGCTTCGAGGAGTCGCTCTACTTCTTCCTCGGCTGCCCTCTTCTTTTCGCCCCCCGCACTTCTCTTCTTCTATCGAACAGGTCGGGCTTCCGGGTCCGCATTCAACCTGTGGGAGATTACCGCCGGGTCCACCCCGGGCATGTCGGCGGGTGACCATGCGAATATGTCTGCATTTTCCCATAGCAAGGCGACGAGGGCCGTCCTCAAAGCGGACGGGAGTTTTGTCCCGATGGAGACGGTTCTTCCCTCGTCCGAGGCTACTGGGACCTCTTCCACTTCCTCTGCCGAGGTCGGCCGCTGGTCGCAGAAGTCCTCCCTCTCGTCAGGGATGAGAGCAGTCAGGGACCGCCTCGGGCTCCTAGGCGGGGACGGCGCATGGTTGTGGTCTCCGGGCACCTCCCGTTCTCCCCGCACCTGTCCCACCCCCCGCGGGGTCCGGAACTTCATCGTCTGATGTTGCAGGCTGGGGAGCGCCTCGATGGCTATCATATATGGACGCCCTATGATTCCGTTGTACGCCGACGCGACGTCGATGATGACAAAAAGCGTTTCCCTGGTGACGACCCTCGGTTCTCCCCCCAGGGTCATGGGCAGGGTGATCGTTCCCTCGGTGGGGATCGCATGGCCGGTGAAGCCAGCAACAGGGCCCACACAGGGCTCTAGGTCTGCACGCCCACATCCCATCCTCTCGACCTTTGACAGGAACAGGATGTCGCAGGAGCTACCAGTGTCAATCAGGAGCCGATCGACGTCTATCGCCCCGATCCGAGCCTTGATGACGAGAGCGTCAT
The DNA here is from genome assembly GCA_030789695.1 of Scilla litardierei. Classification (NCBI taxonomy): domain Eukaryota; kingdom Viridiplantae; phylum Streptophyta; class Magnoliopsida; order Asparagales; family Asparagaceae; genus Scilla; species Scilla litardierei. The sequence goes on along the minus strand of CM061141.1, from coordinate 78,240,754 downwards.
TGTCCTGGCTCCGTGCCTCCTGCCAGTCCTCCTCGGTAAAGGTGATAGGGGGTCGGTGTGTCCTTCTTCGCTTCGGTCAGCGGCCGGCGCCCGCCACCATCACCTGTCGGGCTCCGGCCCCCGGGATTGAGGGCGCCCGCCCTGTCGAGAAAGACCCTCCAGTTATCATCTAAATTCCATGACCGCCCCTGGGGGGCATGGCTCCTCCTTATCGCGGTTCGCTGGCGGTTCCCGTCCCCCCTCCTCCGGGGGGGCTCTCTCTCCTGCTGACACCCGCCTTCCCGCGACGAAGTTCCCCAGGTGACCCGTCTGGATCAGTCGCTCGATCTCTCTTTTAAGGGAGTAACAACGGTCGGTGTCGTGACCGTGGTCCCGGTGATAACGGCAGTATCTCCGGGGGTCCCGCCTCGCCGGGTCCGTCCTCATCTCCCGGGGAGGCTCCGGCAGTAACCCGGCCCTTGTCGCCGCAGCCAGTACCTCCATCATGGGAGCATTGAGTCGCGTGTAATGCGCCTGTAGGGGGCCTTCTTGTCTCGGGATGACTCCGGGGGGCCCCCGCACCGGGGCGAACTCGCGCACCGGGCCAAGGCGATCTTGTGGGCGAGGCTCGGGCGGTTCCCGCCGCGGTCGGGCTATCTGATCGCGGCCTCGGCCCCTCTCTTCCTGCCTCTGCTGAGGGTGTGGCCGGGGTCCGTCTTGGGATGGTTTCGCCGGGGGGAATACGGCCTTTGCACCGAGAGTCTCTTCGGCCAACGCGTGCCTTTCCGCCATCGCAACCAACGCTTCATAGTCGGTCGGTGGATCCTGGAGCAGGGATTTGTGGAGGCTCCGAGTCCGCAACCCCGTCTTGAAGGCCAGCATAAGCACCTCATCGCCGCATGTCACCACCGCCCGTCTTTCCTCCTGAAAGCGGCGGAGGTATTTTCCCGTTCTCTCCCCCTCCCTTTGGACTATCGTGCTGAGATAGTCTAAGGGCTTCTTTTTCGTTCGCCCGGCCCGGAACTCTTGGCAGAACTTGTGGGATAGTTCGCCAAAGCTCCCGACGGACCTCGTGGGCAAGCCAAAGTACCAGTCCAGCGCGGTTTCCCTCAGGCTTTGGGAGAAATTTCGGCATAGGAACGCCTCGTCCACATCTTGCGCCTCCATCGCCCCCCGGTATTGTTGCATGTGCGTGAGGGGGTTGCCTCTCCCATTGTACGTGGCCAAGTGAGGAGGTTTGAACCTTATGGGCCTTGGGGCGGACGTGATCCACCGTGCAAGCGGTGTGGCCTCCTCCGGATAGGTAGGGCGATCCGGCACATCCCCTCTCCTCCATTCGGTGGTCTGGCTTCGGTCGCGCCTCGGACATCGACGGTCCTCCGTCCCCGGGGAGTAGCTCCTTCCCCGGGCCGAGGATTCGACAGGTTGCGGGCTACGGTTCTCCCAGCGCCAGCGCCTCCCGGCCAGCTCTCCTCGGGCCTCCATCCGTTCTTGATTCTCTCGGAGGAGCCTTTCGCGCTCGACGGCGAGGAAGCGTAGTTGTTGACAAACAGCTTCCTCGTGCAGGGTATCGGAGGGGTGGTGCTGGCGATGCGGGCCGCCTCCTCCGGGCGGGGACCTGTTCAGTAACGGGTCCCGCCCGTCTCCGAGCCGCCGGCCCGTCGCCGTCTCGTCAAGGATTTCTCGGTTGCTCATGTTCTCTCTCCTTAGCCTCTCGCGCTCCGCGACGATGAGGCGGAGTTGGCGGCGAGCGGCCTCTTCTTCCTGGTAGGCCCTTCGGGCGGCCTCGGCCGCTTCATCCAAATGCCTTTGCGCGGCGGCCGCCTCCCCCAGGCGCCTCCACCGCCGCGCAACTTCCATCTCCTCTTCCAGGAGCCTTTGCTGGGCCGCAATCTCCTCAGCGAGCCCCCTGTTTTCTCCCTCCTCCTCGAATTGAGGGCGGAGGTTCCGCCTCACGTTCTGGGGCTCTGAGGGGCCGGGCGGAGGCTCCATTCCAGCCGTCTGATAGTCTCCCCTGGCCTGAGTAACGGCCTCGAAGCTCTTCAGGACGGCGTGGGCTGAAGTATGTTCAGTTTCGGTGCCCACCCCCAGAAGGGGGTTGGACGCCGGGGTGATTTGTGGAGAAAGCGGTTCCTGACCCACGGGATCTTTGCCGTGGTCAGGGTTCCGTGAAATCGGCATGGAGTCTAACATGGGTGTGACCCTTCGATCCCACAGACGGTGCCAATTGTTACGAGGTGGAACTCGCGTACAATGAATTTGTATTATGGGGAACCTAGGGCACGGTGGTTATATGGAAAAGAGGGTTTGGGTAGGCCGTTTTACAGGTGATTGGTGGGGTGAAGAAGTTGGACCCGCTTCCGGTGGTACTCACGGGGTCGAATCTCGCCGGATGTAGCTGAGGAAGGTTGGATGGCAGGGGGCCGAAGCTGACTTCGGTCAAGGGGCGAGCTCTCCTGCAGCACGAACAACTCGTCAGAAGGGCTGGGTTGGGGTTCAACCCTTAGCCCCTCCGATGCCTAAGTCAATAATAGGGCTTAAAATGGGGGCTAGGCACGCCGGTCGGACTAACGGTGTATCCGCCGCGCGTGACGAGCTGTAGGTGGGAGAACAAAGATATGGAAGACCTTTGCTCTCGTGTGTGAATAATAGAATGAGAGAGAATTCTCCAACCCCCTTTCCGTAAGAGGAGGTGGGTATTTATATCTGACGGGTGATGACTAAGCGGAGCTGACCTGGCTTGCTGACTGGATGTGCTGAGCTGGCTCGGTCGTCAGCGGAAACTCCAGATAAGGACGTCAGGAACTGGGTTGCCTGACCGGCTTTCGTCAGGCGGCGCGACGGCCAGGGGGTGCTTTTGTCGGGGTGTCAGAGCCGAAAGCATTGACTGTCAGATGGCTCAGCTGCCAGGGGGCGCTTTGTCAGTCGGTCGGGTGACGTATGTGTCAGTCGTGTCCTTATCCTAGGTTGTTTGTCGTTAACGACGAACTAAAGGTCGGGATGTGTCACTCCAGGTCGCCGCGGTTCGCGGGAATCGGGCGGGTCGTTCCGATCGGGGGTTGTCCGGCCTGGCCGCGCCCCCCGATCGGTCATGGGCTATGGTCCGCCGGTACGGAAGGATACGCCCGTACCTGTCAATAGGCCCGGCTTAGCTACCCAAGCGTCCCCAAGCGCGCTACCCCCGATGGGTCGAGCGGCTGTGGTTGCTCACCTCGGCCGGTTCGGGGAACGCTGCAAGGCGCGCGCCCGTCTCCATATTGCCCCGGATTTTCGGGGCGGCGGCCCTTTTGTGAAAAGGCGAGTTAATGAGGTATGTTAGCGGATCCGGGCGGGAGTCGGACTCCTACGATCTTTAGGTCGTAACAACAACCATATTAATAAAATTAACTATAACAATAATCTAAATACTAACAATAACATGAAACATATTAATTCCATGACATGAAGGGAGGCATCTCCATAATGAAAGATAGTCTTATTAACATGAAATTGAATAATAAACTATAATGAGATGAAATTCCTACCTCAAAATCAAGAGAGCCCCACCATGGAGGCAAGCTCCAAGCTCCAAAATCCCAAATCTTCCTCTTGATTTCTCATCCCAACTCAACCCTAAAGAAGGCCCTCTTCCAATTTCTCTTTCAATTTCATGAATCCCCAACCCTCCTCCTTCAATCTCATGAAAAATCCATGAACCCATCACCAAGCCCTAATTTCGAAGTTCCCCCATGGATCACCCTTTTCAAGTTTCAAACCCTAACTCCTCTTCATTCCAAACTCCCACAACTTCAAGCTCATCACTAGGGTTCTAAAGAAGAATGAGATATGAGGTTTGAGATTGAAAAATAGAGAAAACAAGCCCAGTAAATTTTCAGCCGGAACTGGATTGGGTTTTGGGGGAATGTTTTTGGCCATGGTGTTGAGAGAAATTGGAGTAGATGGAAGAGTAGATGATGTGAATGGGTTAAGGCCTTACTTCTTCTCTTCTTCCTCTTCTTTCTCCCTCCATTTCTCTTCTTTCTTCTTCCATTTCCTTGGCCTAGGAAATTTGGATAGCATTGGAGATTCGGCAGCAATCACGAAATGGGGTAGGCTGCGTTGGCTTGGGGGAAAAATGGGGAAGAGAAAAAAAGAAAAGATTCGGGAGGAAGAATGTAGAAGTGTTTGGGTATTACAAGTTTGCCATTACTAGAATGAACTCCATCTTCCTCTCTTCCTAAGAATATTCCAAGTCCACCCCTAAAACAACCAAGTCTCATAACTCAAGCCAAATGGCAAAGCCAACAACCAATTCTTAGACTACTGAAATAAACTATAGGCCCAAACAACAACACTGATAATAGTAATCAACATCGCCACTAAGAAAAATACATCACCAAAAATAACAACCAAACATCAATAATAATAATTCATTCCTTAATAACTATCCCAGTAGCACCAGGTGTCATGGACATACCAATTACGATACACACTCACCAACGAAAAATGCTAAGCACGCTGATAACACTAATAACATGCTAACAAGAATATCAATTTACTATCCCACTACACACATTCATTTATATATACAAATCATATCATAGTCACCGTATAGCCATACATGTAGGAATTTACTCTACACACAACAAAATTACTATACGCACACCCGCAAACAATATTTTACACATACGGGCATTACAGACTGTAATAATGTTTGTACGCTGGCTTGAGTATTATTGTACGTTTCTGCATCGTGGCTATGTTGATTTCACTGGAAAACTGCAGACCTGCGAATAAACCAAATAAGTAACGGGCCCCCGAGAGTGGGTCGTTATAATTGTACCCGTGATTCCCATTTCAATATAAATTCAATGTTCGCGGATTTTACCCTGCAATATTTTGCGCCGTCTGTGGACATCCTCGGATCGTTCCCGATGGCAACCGGAGGAAGGAAGTTCCTAGTTGTCGATATCGATTACTTCACCAAGTGGATAGAAGCGGAGCCCCTTGCATGCATTACCTCAAAAGACATGAAGAACTTCATCTGGAAGTCTGTCATATGCCTCTTCGGGATACCCCGCTCCATAGTGACGGATAACAGGACGCAGTTCGACTCCACGGACTTCAGGGAATTCTGCTCAGACTGGGGCATCAACTTCCATGTCGCCTCTGTAGCGCACCCGTAGTGCAATGGCATGGCCGAAGCAGCAAACAAGAGCATCCTCGAACCCCTGAAGAAGAAGGTCGACAACGCTCCTGGATCTTGGCCCAACGAGCTACCTGGGATCCGTTGGTCTTACCGCACCACCTACAAAGCTTCAACTGGTGAGAGCCCCTTCCTGCTAGCTTATGGGGCGGAAGCCGTCGTCCTGGTGGAGGTCGGTGAACATTCTCTCCGCCTCCAGTACTTCGACAAACAAGCGAATGAAGAAGGCATCGACCACAACACCAAACTCCTCGATGAGATAAGGGATCGTGCTCTAACATGTCTTATCAAGCACAGCCAAAGGATGGCGAGGTATTATAATTCTCAGGTGAAGAAGCGAAGCTTTAGAGTTGGCAACCTCGTTCTCAGGGACGCCACCTTTAAACCCGGGTCGGCTGCTGCGGAAAGCTCTCCATCAAATGGGAGGGCCCCTACAAAATAACGGACATCGTGGGACCCGCAACCTACATTTTGGCGAACATGGTGGGTGAAGAGCTAGCTCATCCATGGAACGCCCAACACCTACACAAGTACTATTAATAAAATTTGTAATTTTATATTTGTACCAACAATGTGTTGTTTGAATAAAAATTTCAGATCCCCTCCAAGATAGAAAGCGCCTCCTTAAAGGCCGCATTAATCATCCGAAGCTGGCTAATTCACTACAAGTAAACTCTTGTGATTTCGTTTTATACATACGTATTATGCGAACTGAAATTGCAGCTCGTCGCACAATCCAGAGTGATAAATACGGGGTCGGCTACGGCCACTCTATACCCGCGATCTTGAAGACCTCCGGGGCAGTTCGCTATCCAAACCGGAGTTATAAATGCGGGGTCGGCTTCAGCCACTCTATACCTGCAATCTTGAAAACCTCCGGGGCAGTTCACCATCCAAACCGGAGTTATAAATGCGGGGTCGGCTACGGTACCCGCAATCTTGAAGACCTCCGAGGCAGTTCGCCATTCAAACCGGAGTGATAAATGCGGGGTCGGCTACGACCACTCTATACCAGCAATCTTGAAGATTTTCGAGGCAGGTCGCGGCGTAGCTACCCATAGCGTGCCGGGATTTGCTAACCAAATCGGACAGGGGCTTGAAGAAGGGCTCTGCCTGAAATTCGCCCCAGGAAGACTTCCGGGACAGGTCGCGGTGCAGCTACCCATAGCGTGCCAAGCTTCGCTAACCAAACTGGACATGGGCTTGAAGAAGGGCTCTGCCCGAAATTCGTCCTCAGGAAGACTTCTCGGACAGGTCGCGGTGCAGCTACCCATTGCGTATCGCACTTCGCTAACAAAACCGGACATGGGTTTGAAGAAGGGCTCTGCACGAAATTTGCCCTCAGGAAGACTTCCGGGGCAGGTCGCAGTGCAGTTATCCATAGCGTACCTGGCTTCGCTAACCAAACCTGACAGGGGCTTGAAGAAGGGCTCTGCCCGAAATTCGCCCTCAGGAACAATTTCGGGCCAGGTCACGGTGCAGCTACCCATAGCGTACCGGGCTTCGCTAACCAAACCGGACAGAGGCTTGAAAAAGGGCTTTGCCCGAAATTCGTCCTCAGGAAGACCTCCGGGGCAGTTCGCCATTCAAACCGGAGTTATAAATGCAGGGTCAGCCACGGCCCCTCTATACTCGCTATCTTGAAGACCTCCGGGGTAGTTCGCCATCCAAACCGGAGTTATAAATGTGGGGTTGGCTACAGCTACTCTATACCCGCGATCTTAAAGACCTCCGGGGCAGTTCGCCATCCAAACCGGAGTTATAAATGTGAGGTCGGCTACGGCCACTTAATACCCGCGATCTTAAATACCTCCGGGGCAGTTCACCATTCAAACCGGTGTTATAAATGCAGGGTTGGCTATGGCCACTCTATACCCGCGATCTTGAAGACCTCTGGGGCAGTTCGCCATCCAAACCAGAGTTAAAAATGCGAGGTCCGCCATATGCAATGCCATCAAAAGACCCTGGAGGCGATCCATCTCTGCAAAGAACTTCGCCAACTCAATCACACTCAAACCCCGCTTCTCCGGGGTATTATCCACTTCCAAGCAGAAAAGTTGGGGGCAAATACCCTAAGGCGAAAAATGGCGATAAGAAACAACACAAGCACAAAAGATGGACAAGACGAATCGCCTAATGTATATTTCATTAAAGTTAAAGTTTACATTTACATTGAACTTCCTACAATAGGTCCTACGCCTGGCCCCGAGACCGGCCTTACATATGCTACCCCCCCAACCGCCTTATGGCGCCTCCGCGCGGTCATCGACCTCAAGCACCTCCACACGTGCCTCGACTTCGGTCCCCACTGGTTTCGTCGTCGCGACCTCCCCCTGGCCTCCGACATCGCCACCAGCCTGATCACCACCAGACGGACCTGCATCTCCGGTTTCTTCCTCCTCCTCGCCATCTGAGGCTGCCATCAAAGCGGAGAAGTCGACCTCCAGCCCGTGATGCTACCTCTTCAACCTCTTCTCCGCCCTCTTGAGGTTCGCCCGCTGGGCCTCCGCAATACTTTTGGCCTGGATTTCCTACATGATGGAAATGAGCTCGTCCATCTGGTACTTGAGGACGGTCTCCGCCTTCACGGCCTCAAGATCGACCTTCTTCAGCTCCGCCACTTGACGTGCGAGCTCGGCAATCTCGTGCCCCTTCGCCTCCACCTCTGCGGCATGGGCTTTCTCCAGAGCGGTCCTTTGGGCATCCGCCTCCTTAAGTTGTCGGCCCAGATACTCCGAGATCTTGACATGCTTCTTCATCTCCTCCTTCTGGGTCGCATACAACCCGCGGACTTCTTCCACCTTCGCCTCCCTCTTCCACAGCCGCTCTATGACCTCCTTAAGCTTGACATCTTTCTTCTACAGCTCGCTGGTTGCCACCTTAAGCTCTGTCTTCTTCCGATTGAGCGTCACCTTGAGCATACCCACATTAGTGTGGCGTTGTAAGGACGTCATTGCCGCCACAGCCTATAAAAGGAACAACATACATGAGCCCGCATGAAAGAATGCAAACCGGCAATATGAGTACGGGAAAGCTTCAGACCTGCATGCTGTGCCAAATCACCATGCTGCAGAGGCGCTCGGGACCAACATTGTACATGGACTCCCAGTCCCTAGGCAGCAGACTGTTCTCTGCCAGACGGGCTGCAACCATGGCATCCTCAAACAACGACTCCTTGGCACCCACCGGGTAGCTCGGCCCATAGAGCTCGATCTTCAGGATCGTCAGGATCTCGGCCTTCTTCGCTTTGAAGCAGGCGAGTGCTGCCTCGCAGCTTGGATGCCCCAGTGTCCTCGAGTCTGGCTTCACCTGCTCCTCAGAGGGGCATCCAAAGGGCCAACGTTCGACCCCCATAGCTTTGACCTGGGCCGGAGGGCCCTAGGGTGTGGCGATCGTCAGATCGGCCACCGGCTCCTCGACCGCAACAGGGTCGGCTAAGTTGCCTGATGCAGCCTTGCTTGTACGGTTGGAGGGAGCGGCTACTACGGGCACCTTCTTCTTCGGCCTCTTGCTCTGCTCCTCCTCCTCAGTCTGTGCAGTGGACACTTCCTCCAGGCTCTGCTTCGGCCCAGCCTTCTTCGACAAGCCCTTCGACATCACCGCCTTGCCTTTGACCTAGGCCGCCTTCTCCCTGGGTGCCGATCCCTCGGTTGACGCCCCCTCCATGGCCATCCTCATCAGTTCATCCCTCGATAAGCTCATGGACGCACCTGCAAAAAGAAAAGAGATCAGGGTGGGCAAATACGAAGAAGGTTGCTTAGATCGCAGTACCTTCGGGCCAGATATGGAGGGCGATCCGGTGGGGCTCGACCAGCTTCGCATGTATCTGGAGCACATGGGGGGATCTCTATCAAGTTCTTGGAGTTCACCAGATCCTGCCCTTGCAAAGTGACCTCCTCGTTTTCTTCAGGATTCAACCTTCCCCAGTTCGACCGCAGAGACAAGTCCGACGGCGTCGAGATGAAGACGAACTTCTCTTTCAATGCCCTCACTTTACTCGGCATATCAAATACGAGATACTGATCCTTCCTCGCACTGACATAATAATACACTCCTCGCTGCTTCGCTTCGAAAAAATTCCAGAACAGCGGCAGGGTCGAACTTATGCCACTGCCGAAGCAGATAACAAGGAACCCGACCATGGCACTGATCGAGTTCGGCATCAATTGGAAGATCGGAAACTCGAGGAAGTTCAGCATGAGCAGGAGGAAGGGGTTGAGTGGAAATCGAAGGCCGATCTCGAAGGTCGGAAAATAGACCCCGACTTCGTTGTCCCTGGGCGAACAGACCCATTCATCGAAGGTGGGGAGTCAAACTTCATAGGGTGGCCGGATATACTTGCAACGAATCTCGGCGTGGCTGATGCGCTTTGTATCGGGTGCTATAGCCAGGATCTCCGCCAAAACCGTGGTCATAGCCACGCTGACGGTCGGCCCTGAGCCCTTCTTTTTGGCGTTCTTAGGGACTGTTGACATCGACGGGACAGCAGGGGCTGCTTCCACTCCTCCGACCAAGACTCAGTCGCGTCTGCCGACACAATCTGTTCCACCGTCCCCTCGGAGCTAACATCCATAAACTCGTCGAAGTGCTTCTCGGTGTGTTTGTTAGAGGAAGAAGATTCAGATGAAGTCATCTGATAAGATGACGAAGAAAGTACCTAAAAAGAGATCACCGGAGCTCCGTTGAAACAAGATTGGCGGCGAGTGCTCAAAGACTAAGACCGAAAGGAGATTTGAAATTCAAAAGCAGGAGCCCTCAACCATTTCCCCCCTTATCTGTTTTATAGGGAGCATCGGCCAATCTCGACCGGGGAAGGTGGGACACATGGAGAGATCTAAATCAGAGCCATCGTCTCAGCTTCTCCCCAGATTCGTACACGGAACGTGTCATGCTCCAAGCGGCAGGGTGCCTCGATATCTCCCAGCTGCTGAATTGTCATGATGACCATGGAGATCCAGCGGTCATCTCGCATTTAATGCTACAGATGTCACCCATTGGAGTGAAGTGCGTCATCCGAGCCGATCCGGACTTCCTGTTTTGAACTCAAATGACGGGGGCAATTGTTACGACCTTTTTTAGATCGGCCTAGTCAATCTAGGCCAGTATGTTCAAAGCCCAAGTCTTGGTCTGCCGAATTCCCACAATAAGACCTAGTTCGCTAAGGCTTAGAGAAGCTTGACAAGGCTCAGAGTAGCCCGCACTTGCGGAGCTGCGAACTTGTCAATCCAACCAAAGAGAGGAGCCCTCCGGCGGATCGCGTAATATACACCAGCCCGCCCCAGAGGCAGCTTGCCTACCTCTCAACCCAGACGAAGTCTGCCCATGGAGGAAGATGACACGCCACCAGCGTCACTGCCAGTTTCACCACAGACAAGTCTGACAAAAGCGCACCTAGCCGCTTCGTCGCCTGACGGCCTACCAAAAGCGCACCTGGCCGCTTCGCCACCTGACGGACTGATAAAAGTGCACCTGGCCGCTTCGCCGCCATACAACCTGACAAAAGCACACTTGACATTAACGGCTCTGACGGCCTGACAAAAGCGCACCTGACACGTTCTGCTCTGACATCCTCAACCGAACCCCTGACACTGCCAGCTCAGCTAAAGCAACCGACTCCAGCAGCCTATAAATACCACCTCTCCTCCAACGAGAAAGGGGCTAGCTAATCTGTAAGAGTTCCTAATATATCTACTTATATTCAAGGCCGAATATCTTCCATATATTCGCACCTTCCACACTAGTTCGCCACGCAAGCGCCGATTTGCCACTAAGATCGCCCTGCGTGCTTGACACTCTCCCAACAGTCACCAGCTGACTTAAGCATCGGAGAGGTTACGGGCTGGCACCCAGCCCTGCCTTTCTGACGAGTTGTTCTCCTTGCAGGTTGTTCGCCTCTACTGTCGGCAGTTGAAGCGACCTAGGGCGACCAACTCCGATAGACAGGCGATCCACTCCGATTGAAGGGCGACCTTGAGCTTTCCATCTACAAAGCGTCTTCCAATCGAGATTAGCCTCGTCTATCCCCCAAAACTTGTAATTATTGTACCTGTGATTCCCATTTCAATATAAATTCAGTGTTAGCGGATTTTACCTCGCAACAAGTATACTGTAATTAAAAATTAGATAGTTTTTAAAAGTTTATGATAGTTTTCTCAATAGAAAAAAGTTTTTGATAGTTTTATGCAAACCAAATTCTTGATAATTAACTGTCATTTTTAAAAGTTGGGATGTTTTAGCAGAAAACATCAAAATATTTGCTAGTTCTGATAACTTTAGATATTAGATAAAGATGATGGAGAAGCTAGCCCTAAATGGATGGAAAGTTTTGTTAGGCATCATTGTCTCAATATTCCCAATAATTGAGTCCTACAGCTGGATATGTAACTGATCTAGACAAGTCTCTGGCCCACCATGTTATTCAATGTCCTACACTTCTTGGGCATCTCACTAACATTCTAGATTTTCTCAAATGAGCTTTCATGACTAATATCTCAAGTTAATTTTGATTTATGAAAAAAATGATCCAAACTCTTTTAAGTACGTATTTACGTGAATAATGCTGAGCAGACTTGAAGATTTGGTGTCTAATGTCTTTTAGAATACTAAAAGATGGTGGCATGCCAAAGAATTAAACCAAATGGCGAACCTAGTTCGACAGACACTCGGTTGAATATGTTTCGGCTCATGAGTCAACCATGACTAATACTATTTTTTGATACATCAGAAAGCAGGAATTGAACCATCGACCTCTCACGAGAAAGAGACGCCGAATACTACTAAGCCAATTGGCTCGAAAGAGTTTCAAGAATATAAACTGCTTCCTTCTTAGTTCGTGTGAGCGTAGTTTCTTCTATTAGGTCTAATGTTGTTACATCTTCGCCATAAAGTCGGCATGTTTTAGGCTTTGTAGACCAGTAATTGTTATTCTAGAAAATTAGAAGAAGGTACATGGATGTTAACCTAATTTACCCAATATCAGTCTTTACTAAAGTTTTGTTGGATGACAGTGTATATTACTTAACACGAGTCCCATATGTAGCACAAGAATCAAGAATCAAGAGCAAGCCCCAAAATCAGGCAAAAATCTTAAGAACAGATTTAAGATGCTCTCTTTTTATGGCCACAATCAATGTTTATAACTTTTTTAGCCAAAACCTAGGTTTTAGTTGCCTTTTGCAAGGAAGCCCTTAAACCTAGTTCCATCCTCCCAAGGATTTGGTCAAGGGACCAAGTGCCAATGCTTAATTCGGAATCCAAACCCTATGTCTTGAAAAAAGAAGAAGCATTGCATGATTCTAAGGGACGAGTCTACTCTTTATTGAAGAATCCATCATTTTTGAGAGCCATGCCCTGCTCGTGAGGCATTGCATGTTAGCGAGCCTCACAACCAGCGCGTGAGGCCATGCCCTCCTCCGCGATTGAGTAATGAACGGTGCACGCAGCTCTTGTGCCCATGTCTGTTGGCTTTCAATGGTGTGGGGGGCAGCCACAGCTTGGTTTGGATTTCTCACGGAGAAGTGCCAGTGCCTGCAATCAAACCTTGGGCATTGGATTCTTATTCCTCGGTCTTATATCGTCGTTTTGTTCTGTTCCCAAGAATCTCCCGACAATACGAGGCCACCATGTCCCTAATTTCTCCGTCGCAATCGAGATGAGCTCATGCATGACCTTTTCACTCTCAAAGAACCCCACGAAAGGAGATATTCCAACATGAATTGG